>JAWPHD010009100.1:0-107686 GCA_037043455.1 Cyrtodaria siliqua | reverse complement strand
ATGTGGATGTAAACGGAGCTGTACCATGTATTGTAGTCAGATCTCGGAGCATGTTAAAGAACCATAGGAATAGGATCTTTTTAATTGTAAGGCAGGGTTACTGGATTCCTATGTATCTTTCTGTCTGTCTTGGGTGTGGCTCTAAATAACGTAAACAGCGTGTTGATGAGTCGTTAAACAACAGTTCAACATTTGGTTTTAGTACGGATAACTAAGAAAACTTGGCCGCCGTGGCCATAATCCTATTGTCTGGTACCCAGTTGTTTGAACAACCATTGTCTGGTACCCAGTTTTATGAAAAGACAGTTGTGTGGTACCCAGTTTTATAAAAAAGACAATTTTCTGCTACCCAGTTTAATTAACATAGAAACTGTATGGTATCCAGTTTAAGTAACAGAAAATGTGTCTGTTACCCAGTTGTATTATCAGAACTTGTCTGGTACCCAGTTTTATGAAAAAGCAATCGGCTGTTACCCAGTTTTGTTAACAGAGAAGTTGTCTGGTACTCATTTTAATTAACAGAGGCATTGTCTGGTACCCAGTTTAACAAATAAATTGTCTGGTACCCAGCTTAAATAACAGAGAAATTGTCTTGTATCCTGTTAAACAGTATAAGAATCTTTCATGGGTATCCGGTGAAGATAGGGAATTCCAACCCTCGGTATTACTGTTTTTATCGGAACCGAGGCTCTGCCGAGGTTCCGATTAAAACACTTATACCGAGGGTTGGGATTCCCTATCTGAACTGAATACCCATGATGTATTCTTTTTCTTGCATATCAGAGACATGTTGTGAGATGACGTCGCCAGCTACTAACGTTTTGCATATCTCCCTGCATACCGGATGTTGGTGCGCGCATGACTTTTATCTTTACCTATAAAGATAAGACTTTCCATCCCCATGTAAAACGTGGATAGCCTTATCCGGTATGCAAGAAAGACATTATCTGATACCCATTGTAATTTATAACAGAAATTTTCTGGTACCCATTGTAACTAACAGATAAATTGTCTGGTACCCAGTTATTGTCTGGTACACTAGTTTAAGAGAACCATATTCATTCACTGACGATGTGCATTTCACAATCCAGTCAACTGGAAGTACTAAAGGAAAGTATTTGTATTGATAATGTCAATCTCAGATTTAAATTATCATGAATAATTTTTATGTTTTAGTAGTTTGTCCGACCATATTACAGTGATGGTTCTTGTATTAGAGTATCATGTTGTTTAACAAAACAGAACTTTAAAATAAAAAACTATCTACAATACTATTACGTCTTAAACAGTGAGAAAGTGTTGATTCTTACGGATGGCGGGACATATACAGTACTGGTTCTACCACAAAAAAAAACAACAGCCATCATATATGGCCTAACAAGTGTGAAAATAACGTCGCCACAATTTAAAATGAACGTTTTGAACAATAAAGAAATTATGTAATCTTGTCAGAATGACAGAATTTGATAAGACACAATCTCTACCTGGAGTCTGAGAAAATGCCAAGAACCTTGGAAAACATGAAAATGAAAAATTGCTTTGTGAGACTCATTTTTTCCGACTCGGCTCTTTTAAAAGGTTTAACTATGAAAAAAGGAGAAGATATGTGATACGATAATTTAGTGAATAAAAAATGTTGCTCAGAATTATATTGCGGTAGAATAACGTTTATACTTGAAGCTTATCACTCTACCGTAAAAATATTCAAAACATACAACACCATAACGTTACCGGCAAAGTTACCTTATATTGTTTTTGCTTACAGGCTCTTCCCAAAATATCTTAGCTCAAACCAGCATACCCTATATAAAATTAAACTAGAAACCTAAATACATTAAACATGTCCAAAATGCACACTGAACAAAGTTTGGTAAAGATGTTCTAAAGAAAAAATTTAACAGAAGGACGGTGGACAAAACTTCATCCCATAAGATCATATTTGTTTGATGATATTCCGATAAAAAAAAAAGTTCTTTTATAAATATATTTTGCGAAAAAGAAAAATGCTTCACAGACTAAAAAGTCTTTAAAATCTGTACAATATGATCAAAGTAAATTTGGTTACTTTCACGATATGGAAATATCACAGACCTTATAACAGGTAGATAGGAAACTGTGAAATGTATCTAAATATCAGGTGACACAGTGCGGAAATTTCACAAAATATTTCCCGACTTAACACACATATATCATGAAGAGTTTTATACATGTTTCATTTATGGCAAAACCCATTACATTGAATTTTTGAGAGAGGAGTTGGAAGGAAAAGTTAAGGAGCCACATTTTGGCTTCTTCATTAGTTCAGGTAGGAAGATTCCAATCTGTTATTAGGTCTGGAAATATGTAAGATATTTAATGGGATGATAAAACCCATACTGCGTTAAATACGGTTTTTAAATTTGGGGCTTAGGATACTCCGACATAATCATTTCTAAGGTATAAATGCTTCGGTAAATGATGACATGGCTGTCGGTGAATGCAGAAGACTACCAGTACAACTAACTGTGGATGGGACAACCCACGGCGGAAGGATATTTACTTTAAAACGTCGCGTACAGACTTCAACAAAGTAGGTTTTGAGCAGATTTCTGGATGGCGGTCTTTTTGTCAGTAGGTCATATTGGCCTGACACCTAGGAAATGCATTTCACGTAAAAACCTTAGCAAGCGGGCGCATAATGCTCCACTAGATAGGATACCTTAGACGGCACTCCTGTATTTAACAGGTAGATGAGATCATCCTATTTGACAAAGGTTTTTGGAAGTTAATATGAAACTATCTACAGTCCCTTCCCCACCGCTGCGGGTTTGAATCCCACTGGAGCCCGACTTGTATTGGGAGATGTATATTACTGGTTCTACCCAGGAAAAGTGGGTGGTCTGCCTCCACCACATAAAAATCCACCGTCATATATAACCTTACATGTTTTGAAAATGACGTAAAACACCATACAAACAAACAAACAGTTTTTATGAACTAAGTAACTTAATAAGTAATAACCTTTCAAGTATATGTTTGACCAGGGAGTAAGTATACTTACTTCCTGGTGTGACATTGCCATTGAAGGTAGTGACCAGGCTCTTAGTCACGACGTAAGTGTTATGGTTGTGAACATTTGCGAATAATATACATGTAATTGGAATCCATGGTAAAGAAATAACTTTCAGTGTATGTGTGACCTTAACCTTAAAGGTAGGGAGGGACCTATGAGGGAACCAGAGTGCTAACGAAGCAAAATGTAGCACGTTTCAATAAATCAAGGGCCATCACTCTGGTGTTACTAATCTGATCTAGCTGGTTTTCTGGGTAAGTGATAAAGATGATATACAAAATGAAGAAGCTAGAGTGTTCACAATAATAGAATATGGAAATTTTTCAATAAATCAAGGGCCATAACTCTAGTGTTACTAATAAGATCCAGCTGGTTTAACTAAATATCAACAATCGTGTCGTAGATCTACATACACTGGATTTGAAACATGTCGTAAATCCAATTGATCCGCCGAATAATAATTTACCCATGAATACTTCCGCGTACAGGTAAGGTATTATGGCGCATGTTACGCACCGTCTTACGAATTGTCTAAATGTAAGAAAACCTAGTATACATATCGTTAATTTATTTGTTTTGGGAAAAGTATTTACGATAGCCGGCTATTTCAAAGACGAGTTGAAAGATAATTCTTTATTCTATACAGTGATGTGGGTTTTAGCTTTACTGAAAACGAACTAAATAAAAAACATTACGTTCGTTTGACCGTATGTGAAACTGCGACAGAGACGTGACTCGGCAAATTTAAAAAAATATATATTTGCATATCGCTGATTTGTTTATTTTGGGAAAAGTATTTAAGCTAGCTGGCTAATTCAAATACGAGCTGAAAGATAATTCTTTATTCTATGCAGTGATGTCTGTTTAAGCTTTACTAAAAACGAACTAAATAAGAACAATTACGTTCGTTTGACCGTATGTGAAACTGCGACAGAGACGTGACTCGGCAAATTTAAAAAATATATATTTACATATCGTTACTGATTTGTTTATTTTGGGAAAAGTATTTAAGCTAGCTGGCTACTAATTCAAATACGAGATGAAGGATAATTATATGTTCTATACAGTGATGTCTGTTTTAGCTTTACTAAAAAAGAATTTAATAAGAACAATTACGTTCGTTTGACCGTATGTGAAACTGCGACAGTGACGTGACTCGGCAAATTAAAAAAATATATATTTTATAATACATATCGTTACTGATTTGTTTATTTTGGGGAAAGTATTTAAGCTAGCTGGCTACTAATTCAAATACGAGATGAAGGATAATTATATATATACAGTGATGTCTGTTTTAGCTTTACTAAAAAAGAACTTAATAAGAACAATTACGTTCGTTTGACCGTATGTGAAACTGCGACAGTGACGTGACTCGGCAAATTTAAATATATATATATATATATACATATTGTTGCTGATTGTTTATTTTGGGAAAAGTATTCAAGCTAGCTGGCTAACTCATATACGAGCTGAAAGATAATTCTTTATTCTATGCAGTGATGTCTGTTTAAGCTTTACTAAAAACGAACTAAATAAGAACAATTACGTTCGTTTGACCGTATGTAAAACTGCGACAGTGATGTGACTCGACAAATTATATATATATCGTTGCTGTATTATTTCTTCTGGGAAAAGTATTTAAACTAGCTGGCTATTTCAAATACAAGCTGAGAGATTATTCTTCATTCTATAAAGTGACTTCTGTTTTAACTTTAATAAACAAAATAAATAATATGACCGTAGGTGAAACTGCGACAATGATCATGTGACTGCAAATTGTAAATATACATGCATAATGATACATGTAAGTACATAAGTTCGCTGGCTCATTAGGTAATTCGACTTGATTTTGGCTTCAGTTGCCTTGTTTAATTAAACTATGATGGATTTAGTGGTCTATTGTTCCATATTGCACATCTGGCGCCTTCTAATTAACACCGTTCGAGACCGAATATACAGTGCGGTCGACGTCTGTCTGTCTGTATGGTACACGTTTCCGTCACAATTGACGATTACAACGCGGGTTGGTTGCGCATTAATTAATATCAAGTATACTTAACAGTGAATTAAAGTGAGAAGAAAAATTGAGTAAAAATGGATAGGAAAGGTAGAAGGAAGATATTCTTAGTCGCTAATTGCGTGATAGGCCTTCATCATCAGTCCTGTCTGGCTACCGTAGCGGCCCCTGGGAATTCACCCAACCAGCATAGCACTGAGAATCACTAGAACCTAACAAACAATCAACTGGGACAGGGTTTAGAATGAAAGTTTGGAAAGCTCCTGTTTGTAAGATACCAAATCAGGAGCCTCAGTCACAGTGGCTGGTAGACTATTCCAACGACAAACTGTTCTTGGGAAAAAACTAAATTTGAGATAGTCGCTGGAAGAAGATAACTGTCTAAATTTCAAAGAGTGATTGGACCTGGTGCGAGATGATGCAGGTGTCAGGAACTCGGATGCTGGTATGTCCACTAGCCCGTGAATAATCTTAAAGAGCATGGTGAGTTGGCTCTTAGTACGCCTCGACTCCAGAGTCTCCCATTCTAGGTGCTCCAACATAGATGTGACACTGCTAGTGTTCCTGTAGCGGTTAGTGATATACCGTGCTGCCCGACGCTGAACCATCTCTACCTTCTTGATGTGCTCTTGGGTGTGAGGGCTCCAAATAGTAGAACAGTACTCTAGGGTGGGTCTTACTAGTGAGAAGTATGCCGAGGACTTTGTTTGTTCGTTGGAAATCCTCAGGTTCCTTCTCAAGAATCCTAGTGTGCTGTTCGCCTTCTTGACTGTTTTGTCGATATGGAGGCTCCAATTCATGTCTTTTTGTAGCTCCACCCCGAGGTACTTTGCCGAATCCGTGGTCTCTAGGACGTGACCCTTCAGTGTGTAGTTAGAGACTACCGGTGATCTTGATCTAGAGACTCTGAGGGTGCTGCATTTGTCTGGGTGGAAATCCATGCCCCATATACTTTCCCATTCGGCGAGTCGATCTAGGTCATCTTGGAGGTCAACACTGTCTTGTCTTGTTCTGATTGGTCTGTACAAGATACAGTCGTCAGCAAAGAGGCGTACTCTTGACGTGTCTGTTTTTATTACACCCTTCCACCACTAAGTCAGAGGTGTCGTACTGAATATACAAGGTGGTCGTACGCGATATTTCGGCATATTGTCCCCTTAGAAGGGCGGTAACAGATGTAATTCAAACGGTTGTTTTGTGTTCCAAATAACAGGATGTTGGTGATCGATATAATAGTTCTGTTTTATTGCACACAAGTACCCCAAAGTCAAACGTGTCATACCGAATACACAGGTATCGCATCGTAATACTATTGTTCAACCAACATAAACAGCAAAATTTGAGACGAAAACAAAGGCTATACAGAAATCCAAGGCAGTCATTCAAATCTACACAATATAATTGCAATACAAAGGAATAATTATTTTGAATATCGAACCATAAATAAAACAGGAGTTTCGTTTAGAATGTTTATACATTTATGAAAAATAAAGGCGATTGTATTGACGAATTTGCAACCAAATTCATCTGCGTAATTTGCGAACATAAAGGCTATACAGAAATCCAAGGCCGTCTATCAACTCTACGCAATAATGGAATTACGAAGGAATAATTATAGGCGGGGACCCAAGCCTGAAAAAAACGAAAACGTTTACCCGGAAAGACATACTCCTGACTTTTTAAATATTAACAGATGGGGGTCTTGTACATATGAAACCACTGTATGGACTTCTGGCATACTTTGCATTTCGTAACAGCATAGCGATTTCTACGGTAACCCATTCGTACCAAGCCAATATATGAAAATCGCTTAACAAACATTGAAAGGAAAATAAAGAAATTTGCACACGTCCTTTTAGGCAAATACAGTTCCAGTATTTGAAACCTATATGTGTATATGAAATATCAAACTACAGAATCAAGACCTGATTATGTTACACTTTACTAATTTTAACAAGAGTTATAGACCTTTTATGAATTTTGTTTTGTCCTGTGCCAGAGATAATGCGAATTTCTTGTGTTCACAATAACTGCAGTAAACGGTTTCCGATTTCCACTAAATGTTGTATGGTGTTAGGCCAGGCCTTATACCTACAAGGCCTTTGACAAGTTCAATACTGAGTTAAACTGACACTTGCTTCAAAGAGTTATTACCCTTGGTTATTGAAAGAATAGGCACATTTTAGCTTGAGTACACACATTACTTTAGTAAACGGATTCCGATCTTCACATTATTTAGTGTGAGACTTTATATGAATATGAACTTTGACACGATGACAATGAGCAGAATTGCCTTACTGGGTTATTGCCCTTGATTATTGCAAAAATGCAAATGTCAGCTTTCGTACACAATACATTAAATAAATTGGTTTCGATTTTCACACAGTTTGGCGTGTAACTTAATATCAAACGGATTTCAGACAGGTTAGACGAGTATCAAGTTATTGCTCTAAATTGTCGAAAAATTCCATCGTCTGAGTGTTTCCTACTTTCCTTTGAAATATCATCAATTACTGTGTAATATTCTAATTGAACAAAGAGGATATCGTCCTCTGACTAAGGAGCGTGATTGTTTTCACGATGATTGTAATAAATAGCATTTGATTTTCCATGCTTTTTGGGGTAATCAATTGAGGAGTGGTTTACAAAGTTATCGCCCTTGATGTTTGCAAATATTTAAATTTCAGACTGAGTACACGGCAACTACAGTAAACGAGTTCTGATTCTCACTAATATTTAGTTGAAGGGTTTTGGACAATTACACTATGTGTACTTGTCACGTAGTTGTTTTCGAAGCATTTATATTCATATAAGATAATATTTTTTACACATATGGAACTAGTTAAGTATGACACGACTGTTTATAGACAAATTGTTGGAATCCCAAATGAGAACGAAATGTGCAACTCTTGTTGCAGATTTGTTTTTGTTTTGTTATGTTAGAGGTTTCATTTTTAGTCTTTTACCAGATACGCTTAGGCAGATGTAATCGAAGCCTTTTATTATACCTCTTTGTATATGGATGATATATTGGACAATTACAACCCTTTCTTTTCTTTACTACATATACTTTCTTTCCAAAGAACTTCACTTCAAAAAAGCTCATATTTCTCATAGTTGCCATATCTTTTTTACTCGATTTACATCTCGCGATTGAAACTGAGAAATAATAAGCCAACTCTTTGACAAGAGAGATCATTTCAATTTTGACACTGTTAAGGGCACGACTAGACAATATTAAAGACAACCATCGAACGTTACCGTCCTTTCAGGATTTAGGTAGACGTCATCATAGGTCCATAATCTTTCCGGCGATCGCACAATCAAGTGGAAAGCAAAGCGGTGAACTGTAAATGGGTCAACCACTAAACATGCAGTGCGTTGCAAAATAATAAGGTGACAACCTCCTTTGATAAGCCTTTTAACAGTGATCATTACCCAATCTTTACCAGGGTCACCATGTGACTCTGTCAACGTCTTAGAAAATAGTCTGCGATTACGTCATAATTTGTCACATGACCATAGCCAAAATATCAAAATGGTTATCAGAAATCATCTCCGCGACCTGACACCATAATTGCCATGGGGTGGTGCTGAGTGGTAAACAATCGAACGGAACTCCGCCAACTTGGGCATTTTTGATGAATTTAGGTTAGTATTTTAATTTTAGGTAGGCTGTTTAGAGCTATGAAATTTTAGAAAGTGATGGTAAGAACAAACGATATAATGCAACCCTATGGAAAACGCAATGGTAGAGTCCATTTTGATTGTTTTAATGGCGGAGTGATATGCCAAAGAATACATTTTATTCTACCGCAATATAATGCTGAGCAAACATTAGTGTTTATTCACTAAAATAAATATTGAATAAAAGCAGTAAGCTTATATTTGAAAAGGTTTGCGTGACGTTTACTGCATTCGTTTTCAAGAAAGTAATAACGACCAAAATATATTAATCCAAAAGTTAGCATAAGCTTTAGCACAATATTGTGTTACGTGATCTACAGCGGCAGTAAGACAGGACGTTATACATTTGGAGATGTCGGTAGTGGTGCAGACACTAGAAATAGGAAGAAAGTGTGCTTTATTAGGCTGTTTTTGTAAATTAGGAATACCGTACATATGTAACCGGGTACAGGTATATGGTGAAATATCGATTCCTAACCGTGTGTCCTCGATAGCTCAGTGGTTAGAGCCCTGGTACGGTAAACCAGAGACCCTGGGTTCGAGTCCCGGTTGAGGAACGATTTTTTCACCACCTGTTATATTTGGGGGCTCGTCCGGGATCCAGGACCGTGTCTGTTAGCATGAAACAGTATGAAAATAAGTCTGACAGCCGGCCTGGAGTTAACTCCATTAGAAATTCAGGGACGAATTTCAATCTGGTGGGGGTGTATGTAACCGGGTACAGGTATATGGTGAAATATCGATTCCTAACCGTGTGTCCTCGATAGCTCAGTGGTTAGAGCCCTGGTACGGTAAACCAGAGACCCTGGGTTCGAGTCCCGGTTGAGGGACGATTTTTTCACCACCTGTTAAATAAGAAAAGAATTCCATCTGCAACAAAATAGTTTGCATTAATTCCCTGCAAACCTATACCATTTAATATCGTCTTTACAAACAATATCTTCAGCAATTAATTTAAGCTATTATGAATATGTCAGATTTCAGCACTGGATATACATATATGACCGGCAACTGGATATATAATCTGAAATTCAATATTTTTACAATATGATGATTAACCGCTGAAATAAATGCAAATACAATTATTCATACAATTTTCTCCACTGTCTGTCTACACTAATACTGAAAAACAGTTTCAATAATTATACATAGTAAACATTATTTGACTTGACAATCTGTGGAAACATCCACTGGCCGAAACGATCTGGTGGTTTTCGAAACCGAACTGAACGTCTCGAAATTGGAGTTCCAACTCCGGTGGATTCTCGGGATATATCCATAACACCCGTTGGTTCTGACTGACTAGCGTTGGGTTGACTATCATCTACTGGTTGGCTAACGTCAAAAGTACCTAAACGATGTGTCTGACTTGCACTGTCATAACCATCGACATCAGCAGGCGATCCAACACTGCTATGGTGGAGGTTTGCACCATCACCTGGTTGACTCCCATCTGTTATGTCTAAGTTGGTCCCATAAAAAATCTGGTGAGAAACATCAGGGTTTTGCCTTCTGGCCGGAATGACATATCTCTCGGTGTCGGATTCAGAACTCCCTGTGTCTGAATCTGATTCTGTCCGATGCGCTGCGGATCTTGTAGTCCGTGTCGAAACCTTGCGGTTTGGCATCTTGAGAGGGCTGAGGTCACATGGGATAGACGTGAAAGGCAACAACATGTTACGGTGCAGTGTCCGCATCGGTCCTTTCCCATGCTCTCGCTGGACTCTATATACAGGAATGTCTATATTTGGTATTGACATCACCAAATAAGGATCCTGTTCCCCTTTGTCCGCCAGTTTCTGCTTCCCTCTCAATCCTACATTTCGCACTAGTATCCGGTCTCCAACTTCCAGTTTGGACTCCCTGGCCTTTCTATCATAGCGCTCCTTGTCCTGGGCTGCATTTTTATTTGCCTCGGCAGCTGCAACACCATATGCATACTGCAACCTGTCTTTCAGTTTCTTGACATATGTCTTGGGCTCTGATGCAGCTTCGTCGCACTCTGGTGTAGTACCCAGGTACGCATCCACTGAAAGACGTGGGTGCCACCCAAACATGAGGAAATGCGGTGAGAATCCCGTGGAGTCGCTCTTTGTGGCATTGTAGGCTTGTACCAGTGGAGCTATGTAAGACTTCCAGTCTTCTTTCTGGTGCTCTTCTAAGGTTCCAAGCATCTTCAACAATGTTTGATTGAAGCGCTCCACTGACCCATTTCCCATTGGGTGGTACGGCGTTGTACGGGTCTTTCTTATTTGCGCTACCTTGCAAAGCTCCTGAATCACTTTACTGGTAAAGTTCTTCCCCTGATCACTATGTAGGGTCTCCGGGAAGCTATAATACCTGAAGAAGTGATCATAGAGTGCTTTCTCCGTAGTCTGTGCTGTTTGGTTTCGGCAAGGGATGGCTTGGGCATACCGCGTGAAGTGGTCTGTTATGACAAGAATGTCCTCAAAGCCTCCCTTAGATCTTTCTAATGACAGGAAGTCGATGCATACCAACTCCATCGGATGTGATGTTTTAATAGGTATAAGCTCTGCCATCGGCTTCACAGGTGTCTTCCGTCGTATGCATCGTCCACACGTCTCAACTTTTTGGTTGACCTCATTTTCTAGTCCTGGCCAGTAGAACCGCTGTTTGGCTAACCACAGGGTCTTTTCCTTACCTTGGTGCCCTACATCATCATGGACACCCTTGAGGGCAAGGTTTCGGTATGACTGCGGCACAACAAGCTGTTCTGTCTTCTGACCATCCAGGGACGTTGTCCTGTACAGAATGTTGTCGACCAAATGCAACCGTTTCCACTCTCGCAAGAGTTTCTGTACCTCCGAGGTCTCCCTCCTCAACTTCTCATCCCTGGGGTGGGTACCACTACTTATATGGTCTATCACTCGCGAAACTGCTGGGTCCGTTCTTTGTTCTTTCTCCCAGTCCACTTTGTTGAAGCCTTCAGAAGAAACCACTCCCACACTGGCCAGGTGTGGAGTGTTATCCTCTGACACACTATCCACTAGTGGAATAGATGCAGTTGCAGAGTGACAGGATATGTTTGTAGGATATGACCCTATCATTATGCAATGCACTGCATGTTTAGACATCGCTTTTACAACATCTGGGAAGACTTGTGGAATGCGGGACAATCCATCTGCATCAGAATTCAACTTTCCTGATCGGTAAGTGATAGTAAAGTTGTAATTTGCCAATGCTGCTACCCATCTGTGCCCAGTGGCATCCAGCTTTGCCGATGTCAACACATAAGTGAGGGGATTGTTATCAGTGAGCACATCAAATGTGTTGGAGTACAAGTAATCGTGAAACTTGTCGGTCACTGCCCACTTAAGTGCCAAGAACTCCAGTTTATGTGCTGGGTATTTCTTCTCACTTGGTCGTAATCCGCGACTTGCATATGCGATCACTCGCTCTACGCCCCCTTGCTTCTGGTATAGCACAGCGCCAAGTCCTTGTCCACTGGCATCCGTGTGCAATATGAATGGCTGGGCGTAGTCAGCATATGCTAGGATTGGTGGTGATGTCAATTTGTCCTTCAGCGTATCAAATGCCTGCTGCTGAGCATCTCCCCATATCCATGGCGCTGCCGCCTTCTTTGCCTTCTTTTTGGTCTTCTTGGCTGCTTTGGTTGTGCCATGTCCTTCTAGCAAGGCATTCAGGGGTTGTGCCACTTGCGAAAAGTTCTTCACAAACCGCCTGTAGTAACCAGCAAAACCAAGCCACTGTCTTAACTCCTTTAGGTTGGTTGGAGGTTTCCAGTTTTTAATGGCTGATGTTTTCTCCGGATCGGTGGCTACACCCTTGTCAGAAACAACATGGCCCAAGTAAGTAACTGAGGTCTTAAAAAACTCACACTTATTAGGCTTCAGTTTGAGACCATGCTGCTCTAGGCGCGAAAACACTCCCTCCAGACGCGTTAGATGCTCTTCAAAAGTTCTTGAAAAGATTAAAATGTCATCGAGAAAGATTAAACAGTCTCGTAAATGCATCTCGCCCATGCATTTCTCCATAAGGCGCTGAAATGTGGCTGGGGCGTTTGTGAGTCCGAAACTAAGTCGGTTACACTCGTAGAACCCTAGGTTCCCCACAGAAAAGGCTGTACAGGGCTTCGAGGATTCTTCCATCTCAACCTGCCAGTATCCACTGCGGAGATCCAGTTTCGAAAAAAACTTTGCGCCATTTAAGGTATCTATCGTGTCATCGAAACGCGGAAGCATGTAGGCATCTTTCCTGGTGCGAGCATTCAGGGTTCTGTAATCCAAGCAGAATCTTAGTGATCCATCTTTCTTCCGGACCAACACCACATTTGAAGAAAATGGGCTATCAGACTCCCTAATGGCACCTGCCTCCAACATCTCTTTGATGTGCTGTCTAACCTCCTCGTACATGCCCGGTGGAATCCTCCTGTATGGTATTTTGAAGGGTTGGTCATTCTCTAACACAATCTTGTGTTTGACTAGATCGGTCTTGCCAAGATCTGTGATTCCCTTCGAAAAGATTCGGTCCCAGCTGCCTAACACTTGGCGGGCACGTAACAACTGTTCCTGCGTTAGGTTGTCTGTCTCTATCTTGACACCTAGGTCTTCCAGTGGTGACTTCTGATCCCCCTTGGTATATGGAAGGCTACCAAGGTCAGATGCTAGGTTATCAATAACCTTCACCTCTTTGACCTGGCATATGTCAGACTTGGGTCGGATGGTAATCGTCTTTGCGGACATGTTGCAGATCTTGACAGGGATCTTGGCACTGTTTCCTTGTTGCTGAAGCTTGACAACTCGAGGACAAACTGTATAACTGGACCCTCTATCACAATTCTCAGTGACAACTTCACTAATGTTGTGGTCAACATGCCTGACAATTCCATTTACTGTAATAGTCTCATAAGGTGCAACCTTGATCACCTTCTTGTTGCTGGACCAAACTGTAAACGATTTACAAGTAATGCTGTCATCGCAACTTTCCATTCTGATGGTACCTGTACACCAGATAATTCCTCTGTAGCATTTTTAAATAATACAATATCACAGATCACTTACCAGAGGATTCACAATAATAACAGTATGCTGAAAGTGACAGAATAGCTGATTCCAAAGGTTGACTTTACAGTCACCTAATACTTCTATACCTATATACTATGATGCTACATATAAGACTGTTTTTGTCAACTGTCAGAGAGAGAATGCCAGAGAGAGTGATATTTTAGGCGGGAAAAGAGGTTAATTAGTGGAGTTCTTCATGCAAGTTAGTAAGCATAACTCACCATAACTCACTCACTCACTACACACACAATAATATACAGATATACCACAGTTCTGCATGTAGCTCAACATGTCAAACTATAAATAGAATGGAATGTGCTATAATTAGAAAGGTGAAGTATATTACACTGGTCCCAGGTAGTTGCACAGGAATAGTATTCTGTAAACAAAACATTACAGATGCAACACCGGGCGACATATAGTTGGAAGTTTGTTTTGCTTTTCATCTACTCCAGCTTTAATAGTGCTTCATTGAGTTTTATATCCGGACATACCTTTGCGAAGGTTTATTATCATAACCCTGATCTACTTAACTTATTGTCAGAACACTTCTGCTACAAGGTCTGTCACAACGTGAATACTGTGGTGACTATATATACAGACTTTTTAAGATTATTGGTCATTATCACATTTATACAATCTGTGTTAAACTTGTTAACAAACATATAAACAAAATAGGATATGACCCTATCATTATGCAATGCACTGCATGTTTAGATGTTGACCCATTTACAGTTCGCCACAATGCTTTACAATTAATGTTGCGATGACCCGACTGATTTTTTGAACCGTATGATAACTTCTACTCACAGGAATTTATTACGATATATAATATAGAAGGCTAGAAAGAATATAGTTATAGTATATGTATATAGTAAAGAGCATTTTTCTGCTCTCTATCTCTATCCTTCAATACTATATATCGTAATGAATGCATGTGCTTCTAACTAAATAGGCCTAATTTTTTATTTAATATTGTCCGATCGTCATCATTCTTTTTTTGTCCTGGCTTCTGACAAGTATTTACTTTGTGGCTTTCTGGGAATTTCTATTCATATATACATGATCATTTTGTGTTATACTTATATTGCCTACTAATTGCTATTCATACTTCCTAGTTTGTATGGGGTTATAGCCTGGCTGGTCGAATTTTATAGGAATGAAAATAGGGTAAGAGTGAGGTATGGTGCACTCTAGAACCTGGTTTAACCCCAGCAGCCTTTATGTCACTGACCATTCCAAGGAGGTACCCATATCGTCACTGACCATTCCAAGGAGGTACCCATATTTCAACCGTTTGAGTTTGCCATTTCGCATATTTTGCTCTTTTCTATCCTTGTGATTGGTGTTTGTTTCAAATACGTGTGTTTGGTTGATTGATTGTGTTCTGTGAATGTTATATTTCCTTCTCGACTTTTATACCATAATTTGTTTCTGACTCGAAATAGGATATGGATCACATTTAGTGATACTTATAGTTTTAAACTGTAAACATGATTCTATTACACTATTTAATACATTGCGTCCCATGGATCAAGGCGATACAAACCGTAGGAAAATATTCAAGTTCATGATGTGTTTGAGAAACGTTGACAAACTTCTTAACCAGAAGTTGCCTGTTCAATCAATCAGAACCTAGATGTTTTGGAGAAACTCTGTCAGACGTCATACCCAAACAATGACGTCGCTCAATCGCCTTCCAACGAAACTAGTCAATAAAACCCCCGTTATTTTTCTGATAAATAGTATCAAACGTCTGTGACAAAATTGTGAACCAATTTGGAAGTTTACATTTTGATAAGACAGTAATTGCAGTAACTACTATTCTATTTTCAAGGTAAATCAAAGGTCCATAACTGTATTAAGAAATCTAAAAGCTACCATCGAACGGATTCTAAATATCTGCCAGTATGTTAATGTTATTAAGACCACACTAAACGATATGGTTTAAACCCTACACAATTCAAGATAGTTGTTGCAATAACCATATTTTCTAAGTAAATTAAGGGCCATACCTCTATTCCAAAATGGCAAAACAATTTGATGTATCATAAATATTATTAACATATACTGGTATCCTATTTGTATATAAAATTTCCACCCAAAATGTTGTTTAATTTTCAACAAAACTTGATTAGTTAACATAAACTCAACACAAAAATGTATTTTCGTAGATAATCAGGGGCCATAACTCGATTTAGATACACATTGATCGTAAGGAAGTGATGTCTGTTTGATATAAGGCTTCACAGCAATTTTAGTTAAAATCCAATATAAGATAAAGAAACCTTGCACCTAAGCTTTACTCAAAATGTGCATTTTTGTTAAGTAACTCAGGGGTCATAACTCTATTCTGAAAAGGAGAAAATCGGTCTTGCTCGTAAGAAAGTGACATCTTAACGATATAACATTTCACAGTAAAGTTGGTTTTAACCGAAAACAATTTACAGAAGTTATTAACAACGTGCATGAAAGCTTTAGCCAAAAGGTTTATGCCCGTCCCTCCCTCCACCCATCTGCCCGCCATCTCCAATCCTTAAACCGCTTTTGATTTAAAAAAAAAAAATTTGAAAATTGCATTCGGCATAAACAGAATATAATTAGGCGTGCATATGTCTTATTTATGTACAAAACAAAATCATATCGCTAAAATATAAACTTGTACACCTTTTTTCTTTGAATATCAATATTTTCTTATCACTTATGGGCTTCCGTAGAAAATGCGTTGGTGTTACGAAATGCAAATAATACCATTAATCCATACAGTGGTTTCGTATAGAGTACAGTTTCTGCTATTGATATGCAAAAAATCACGAGTATATCTTTCCGGGTAAACCAAAAGTGTTTTTTTGCACGATACGAGAGGTTGGGTCCCAGCCTATTACTTTGAATATCGTAACGTAAATGAAAGAAAAGTTAAATTTCAAAAAATGTACATTCTCGATTTCAAGCCGCAAATGGCGAAAAATGTAGAAAAAAAGACAATAAACACAGCTTTTGAGCGTATTTTCACCGCTAAAACCCAAGTTATAGTATGAATTCCATAATTTCTTTCAATAAATTAAAAGCAATACATGAAGATTTAAATAACTTACCTCGATATTTGAAATAGATCGTGAATTCAGCTTTATGTCAGCATCTACTCATTTCAGGATGATCGATCGCGTCAAAAATAGCCACCGCGCAACTGTTACCCTGGCAGGTACCCTGTTGTTTACCGCAGAATAATCAGGGAACCAGCTTATTGACCATTCGGCGGATAAATCGGGAATTAACAAGGGGCGTATAGGGAGTTTCAAATCCAGTGTACATATATATCCATGATCGTGTCAAGTTAGGAAAATATCAAATAAAAATAAAGCTCCTGTATTGTTCTCTATAAAGAATATGGCATTTTTCTTTAAGCAAGGGACATAACATACTATTAGCCCAAGCTGGTTTTCAAACTTGTCCGAATATCACCAATATGGCCAAGATAAATAGAGCAAAAAAAAAAATGAAGGTGCTAGACTGTTCACAAGGCAGAACATTTCAGTAAATCAGGTCTATACAATTAGTGTTATTAACGTGATCTATCTGGTTTTTGAAATTGTCAGAGCTTTCATTTATATTAACAACCTGACTAAGTTTGGTAAAGATCAATTACCAAATGAATGTGCTAGAGTGTTCACAATGCAGAAAATGGCATTTTTCAGTAAAAGGAGCCATAACTGGTACGTGTTCCTAATCCTCTATAGCTGGTTTCGAACTTGCCCGAGATTGATATAAAGACACTGACAAAGTTTTGGTTAAGATCAAATTAAAAATAAAGTCCCTATAGTGTTCACAAGGCAGAGGTTAACGGACGGACAACGGACGACGGTCAACACATCATCCAATAAGCTCACCTCGCCTTCCTCCAAGAGAGCTAAACCCAAATCTGTGATAAAAGGTGCACAGTTCGTGCCCACGGGGATACCAACAATTGGTGCACAGTTCGTGCCCACGGGGATACCAACAATTTGTCTACAAACAATTGTTCCATAACTGACGAAATATTATCTAATAGAAATATAAGTGAAAATCATTATATGTTATTTAATTTATTGTAAATGAGTTAGTGCAGTGTGGGATGTGATGACCCCAACGCACAACAAATAATGACATTGGCGCAAAAATAAACTTTAAAGTTCTCCGGCCATGTTTGTTTCATGAACATGTTTATAAATAAATACTGATAAAGTATGTTATTTATGTTCATTTAAATCGAAATCAATACACAATAGATATTTACAATTCACACATTGCAATATCTGTGAAAAGCGAGAATAAGATTTTATTTGATGACGTAGATAACTTTGAACAGGTAAATTAATTCACGGGTAAATGTATTTTATCAATTATCTGGCAATAGTTGTGCAGCTGTACAATTCAGATTAACTTCATTTCCCCGTGCAGTCACGCAATGGTAAAAGTAGTATCTACGTCATTCAAATAATACTTATTTGTACATACAACTTAGTAGCGGTATTAAATATATGTTTCTCTCTCGGACTATCAAGAAATGTTCATATGATGTTTAAGAGTTAAATTTGTTAATTGATAATACTACAAAAAGGGTAGTCATTCACCTTTAAAAAGAACATATAACTAATCAACTCCGTTTTATCATCAGGCATCAATTTAGAGAGTATTGTACTACTGAGCGGGTGTTATTTCAACCAACGAAATGTGAATTGCTACTTATCCATCTTCAGTGCTTTCGTTTCGATACGTTGACTCAGTCGTTTCTCTTGCACGTGGGGCATGAACGGCTGCTAGTGGAACGGCTTGTCGATTTCCGTCATTCGTGAATCCGAGTACGGAAATTGGCGAAGTGTTCCGATCGGCTGGTAATCGGGACGTCCTTTGTCTCGTGTGACAATGCCATCCACAGGCCGTCATAAGCCCTAACTCCTTCTCTGGCCCTCTCACATCCTCTACTCCTCCATCGCCTTCCTTGCATCTGCTGCCTTCCTCCTCGCATCCTCTGCCATCTCCTTCACCTTTCTTCTCCTCTCACCGATGTCAGGGGTGGCGGCCCTGGGTATAGAAGAAACATAAAGATGGAACAGAATTGATATAAATAAGCATGTATCGTATATTAATGTCTTCAATTTGATCATGGTATGAATTTTCATTAGGTATGACTACATCAGAGATTGATCAAAGAGAACGAGATATTATCTGCAAAATATGTACAGGTAAGTTTTAACGCGAAGAATTAGTAAAGTAGTAACAATCTAATAATGTGTCGGCTATAAACAATCACTTATCTAGTATAACTCTCTCCAGTCCATGTAATTTGTTTTCTCTTCTCTGCGCGGCGTCTGCAATCTTGATGTCCACTTGGCGTGCCTTCTCCCTCCTCTCTTTCATCTGAGCCCCTTTCATTATCTCTATCTCTAGCATTTTTAACTCCGCCTTCCTGGCATTCTCCAGTCTCTCCTTAATCTGTGCATCTCTAAGTATCTCCGCCATCAGTTTTCCTTCCTCGTCCGTATACTCGATCTGGATAATAAAAAAGCAAAAAAAAATCAATATTAAAGTACATCAAATGTGGTTATTAGTTATTTCTTTGTTAGTTATTGTTTTAAAATATATTGACTTCTTCGTTCTTCCATAACTAATTGCTACGTATGCAGTTCTGATGTTCAGTAAAATATAAAATCATGAGTTTTGTGTCCGATGATCCTCGCCTCTAACCACATATCCCGTCACCATCTAGCTATAGCATCACATATTCGAGTATACTGTCGGTTCAAAAGATATTCTGAATCATATGTTTATTGTTTGCCCTGCCGACGTAAAAGAAAGTTTATTTCAGTAATTCTAGTTTACAGAGATATAGATGCTGTACAAACGCGTATTCGTGGCTTTGTTGAGAACAGATTGCCTATGTGTTTTCTATGAGAACTCTGTGCAGTCAATCCTGAATTATAAAATGATATTGACTAGTTACACCCTGAAAGACAACACGTTAACGAATGTACCTGCTTCTTCTGGACATCCTTCTCTTTCGCCAGTCCAGCTTCTGCTCCTGGTGTTGGGCTTGTGGAGTTGTCATTTAAGTCCACGACAAACGCAATCCCTTGTGCTGCTACAGTCGGCTCCATGCCTGCAGAATAAAATCAGTAATGTATTGTCATAAAATCAGTAATATATTGAGTCTGGTCTCAGTGAGTTGGTTTATTTAAACATCGACGCCCATGAGTTTTTTTAAATTACCAAAAGGTGAGACAGTCTCTATCTGCCAACACAATGTATATGTTATGCGCAAAATAAGAATATGGACAATTCCGGAATTGCTCTGCGCAAAGTAAGAATTCTTAAAATGCGCGGCATTATCGGAATTCCCAAAATGCGCGGTTCAATTCCGGAATAGTCCGTGCGCAAAGTAGGAATTGGGACAAAGTAAGAATATGTTCGTTATCGTCAGTGCGCAAAGTAGGAAATGGAACAAAGTAGGAATATTTCCATTAATCATATTTGCGTTTATACACTTTGATTTTTGTTTGCTTCATTCAAATAGTCAACATAGCAGTACATTAGTATAAAAAATTCTAAAGTAAAATAGCTATTTAATCCAGAAAATATGATGCATACGTCAGTAGGTATATCTAAAGAAGCGAAAACAATTTTATTTTGAATCATGCGTACGTATAGTTAAAATCACTAACATACTGTGATGTAGTTTGCTAAATGCGTTTGACAAAAGAGCATACAAATACTTAAATGTGTGTGTTTATTTTAAGCCGACAACCGTGTGTGTTCTTACATACCGATTAGGATATGCGCGTTTTACATTCCGGATAGAAAGTATTTTCTTGCATTCGGGATAAGGCTTTCCGCGTTTTACTTTGAATTGAATTGGGTTTTAAGGCTCACCAACACATGAAAGGTTATATGACGCCTAACAGGAATGAAAATGTATCTTGACATAGTGTGTCCACGCAACCTATGTATGTTACATTGTATTTCCCCGTATCCTCTGTATCCCTACACATTATGACCCCATAGCCTATATGTCCTTACATATTATGTTCCCATATCCTATATATCCTTACATATTATGTCCCCATAACCTCTATATTCTTACATTGTATGTCCCCGTACTCTCTATAACCTTACATATTATGTCCCCATACCCTATGTACTAGTATTCTTATATAATATGTCCCCATACCCTATATATCTTTAAATATTATGTCCCAATACTCTATATATTCTTACATATTACGTCCCCATACCCTCTATATCTTTACATATTATGTCCCCATAGCCTATATATATTATGTCCCATACCCTCTATAGCATTACATATTATGTCACCATACCCTCTATATCCTTATGTGCCCATACAGGCGCGTAGCTACGCGTAGGCCCTGTCGGCCCAGGCCTGCATATAATTGAATGATTTAACATTTTGAAATAATTGAAAATGTAATAAAATATGAGAGGATGGTGGGGGTGCGGAGGGCATACTGTATGCAACATTTAAAATCTAAGAGCATTTCAGTTCTATAATAACTAATAACGATCACATCCGTAACAACAGCCTGTCGGCAAAACATTGTTTGTTTAGAATTTTACATATCCAGACCATAAATAATTTGAAAGGCATGTGTTCTTTTTAAAGAACTGTGCGCCCCACCCACACGCCCCCTGGGTGAAAAATATTGATCGTAACTCACTATTAACTGTTTTCCTAAGAGTATATGTAAGAGTTGATGCAAGTTAGGTAACACCATAATTAAGACATTGTAGTAATGGAGATGGACAGACATAAACACATAAACACACAGACGTTCTCATGGGTGGATGTTCGGATGAATGGATGGACAGACATGTATACATGCTTCTTATTTAACACTTAAATAGTTTTAATTTTTTACAAAATGTATATGAACAGCCTGTCGCAACGGGTTTACAATATCAACATCATACACAATGGGTGCATTTCAGTCATAGTGAATTTTAAAACATGGCTGTAAATTCGTTTATAGACAGGACATAAACCGCTTGATATGTTCAATGACGTGATAAATACTAGACGGTAAACTATATCAGCTGTTTAAGTTCTTAAAACATTAAGATTGAAAATAAATCAGCCTTATATCATACAAATGTCTAACCATGAATGTGAACGGCAGAAACGTATGTAATCATAACATCTCCGTCATACATATCACAATTATTAAAATATGATATAATAGTTAACTAAAACAGAGCTTTATTTCAACTAGTTCATAATGCAACCTCCACTGAGGAAAAGAAATGCCTACTATTCAAACTGCGTAGATGAACTATTGTAAAAATCAATTTACCGACTATCTTTTGAAATTGTAAAACTATTCAATTCGTAACCAAACATTTAATTTGATATGTCTGGCTTTAAATTAGCAGAGCGACGTTAATAATGCATATCTTTTAGTGCATTTTGAAAGCCCCATTCTGAAAAGATCTGGTGCAAGAGATTGTATTACCATCAAAATAATGACACATGTTAAATATCCACAAAAAGCAAATACTTGTCACTTTAACGAGATTATATCATAATTATCATAAATATGTTCAGTTCCCAAAATAAAAAATGTGACTAAAATATTTCGCAAGTAGCTTAAGTCATATTAAACATGTTAAATAGTTTGAAAACTTAAAGTTGAAGACCAGAATAAGACCAACGTCTCTCTTGTGTTAGGCAACTGCGTGGAGACAACAGTCTGAACTCGAATTGACTGTACTGAGTTATGTGGGTGAGAAAGCTCTGTATGTACGTTGTGCATTCCATATCTCATATATATCCTTATATAATATGTCAACGCACTCTCTATATACTTATCATAATATATGTTATCCTCATACCCTATATATCCTTACATAGCATATCCCCATACCTTATATATCCTTATATAATATATCCCCATACTATATAGAGGGTATGGGGATATATTACATAATGATATATAGGGTATATGGATATTATACTTACATAATAACTAAGAACGAACGAACGAACGAACGAACGAATGAACGTTCGAACGAACGAACGATAGAACGAACGAACGAATGGTGTTTCATGGCATGTCGACAGATAAATAGGTTATATTTTGCACAAAAATCGACGAAAGATGAAGAAGTGAAATAGTAATTTAGAAAATAACGTGAAAATGGGCCGATTATACTGAGTTCTAAGAGTTAGCACTAACATTACATCAATAATGTATGATTATACTGTGTTCAAAGTGTTAGCACTAACATTACATCAGTAATGTATGATTATACTGTGTTCTAAGTGTTAGCACTAACATTACATCAGTAATGTATGATTATACTGTGTTCTAAGTGTTAGCACTAACATTACATCAATAATGTATGATTATACTGTGTTCTAAGTGTTAGCACTAACATTACATCAGTAATGTATGATTATACTGTGTTCAAAGTGTTAGCACTAACATTACATCAGTAATGTATGATTATACTGTGCTAAGTGTTAGCACTAACATTACATCAGTAATGTATGATTATACTGTGTTCTAAGTGTTAGCACTAACATTACATCAGTAATGTATGATTATACTGTGTTCTAAGTGTTAGCACTAACATTACATCAATAATGTATGATTATACTGTGTTCTAAGTGTTAGCACTAACATTACATCAGTAATGTAGCTTTCGTATGAAACAATATTCGTAGTGTACTAAATATGTTAAATATGTTTAAATATATTTCGAAATAAGTGCAACATTAAACAATATCGTATAACATATAAATATAATCAACATTAATATCATTACGTGGCCGGAAATTAACTGTCATAACCCGTCCAACATGGGGTATGAAATAAAACCTTAATTTCGGTTTAAAAACCTGCATATTATAAAATTAAAACATTTAACTTATAATTTTAAACATGTTTTCGATTTTTGTTTCAGTAAATCATATTTTATATGCTTATATTGTCGAAAATATACATTGTAAAACTGACTAATATAAGCTTCCCCATCGATACAACATTTTTGTCAATTTATATATGATTGGTATATAATGGACCAAATTAAACAAACTTCACACTGTTCAGGTCTCACACCTCTATTATCTCCCCTGAAAGCTCACGGACCTATAGACAAAAGGAAAACAGAAAATAATTCTATTTTTTCTCAATTTTAGGCAATTTTTAATTTGAAAAATAGGTTTTTCTTTGCTTTAGCATACATCTGCAGTGTAAAAGACAGATGATACAGAAAATCCCATGTTGATATGAGGTTTCATTCAAATTTCAGAATTGTTTGACCGAAGCACCACATATTCAGCTAGATAGTGTATGAATTTTGTATTTTTCATAGGGTTCACAAAACATGAGCGAGAAAAAAACAAAACCTGGCTAACTTATGTATTTTATTGTTTTAAATTACTGGTCTTGGCTATACTGAAGATATTAAACCAACAACAATGTCTGCTGCCCTGCTTTGAAGCTCAGATGTTGGAAAAGGCTGTACAGTAACCCTATGGGAAAATTAATTGTGGTGTGAGACCTTAAGAGAGTGTGTGTGTAATGTTGTTCAAAGGTGTGAAGGAGTCCACGCCCCGCTCCGTCACGCTTCCAATTACTTGTGGCCCTGAGACATGTTGGTCAATCATATTGTTTAAATGCAATGAGATACGCCCTTTTATTTAATTAGCCAATCACAATAAAGGAAATGAAAAATGAAATGAAATGTGTTTAAATCAAATATAATTATTTCGCCATAATGTATTGACGTATACTAACATACTGGAATCGGTGAAAGTTAAATAATTTAACTAGCTAGAAGAAATGTTAAATACATTTTATCATATTAGAAGTTGTGTGCTTTTTTTTATACTTAATGACGACAATATATGCGTATTTCGAAACATTTAATTTATAATTGGAAATGCTAAATATTGTGTTTTTTTACATATTTGCAATTTTTTTTTTTTTTTTTTTTATAATAACAAATAACAACGCTAAAGAATAAAACACAACTGTAATAAAGCGAAAAGAAGTTCAATTAATTGTCCAATATACAGTCCTTTTAAACCGAAATTACGGTTTATTTCATACCCCGTTTTCGCTTCTTGGAGAACATTTGTGAAACGAAGGCCTGGCCTAAATTATAACAGATATTTCCACAATAAAAACATATTTCAAAATATGAAAAATAAATGGTTAGAGGTTTAAAACTATCACTGAAATCTATTTTTTTCTTTCTTTTTTTTCTATATCAGATTAACGCATGAAAAGGACACACAAACAATAAGTGGTTTATAAAAAGGACGCGCGAGCGTTTTCAATAAAATTCATACATTAAAGTTTGCATTATTCTTTCCTTTCTATGATTTTTTTGGTTTCCTCTTCCTATGTCGAGGTTGTGTGAAGACAATCTAAATATGCCGAGAATTATTTTCATTGTTTTCTCCTCATCGATATCTAAATAATGTTGCAAGTCAAAGTCGCGTTTTAAAACGACAGCAACACGTTGATTATATCTCTACCAACTTGTTTTTTTTTTCATGAAAAGCCAATGAAAGAGTGATTTTCGATTCAACAGATAGAACCGTCTTACTTAATTATTCCAACATATTAGGTAGTATTACATAGTTTTCTTTGATAAGCAGAAACTTTAACCATACTCACGGCCAGTGTAGGCGAAACGTAATTTACATGATTAAATGGGCAAATAATGTTCTTTTAATAAAATGCATTGCCATGCAACCTCGTTTGAAATAATTAAAAATAGTTCAATTGAATTTTCTTACCAAATATTATGGAACCTGGAGAGTAATGTTGAAGTTAAGAACTTCAAATTGTTTTGTAAATAATTAAGTTTATGTTAATTATACGCGATACTTAACTGTAAATTATCAGTTCGTCACAGATGGGTGAAGCAAAATAAGCATATTAAAATGAAATATAAGTAGGTTTAAAATTAGCATCGTCCTATACACATCATAACACAAATTCTTACTTTGCGCAAAATATTCTCAAATTGTGCAAAGAGACACTTAATGCGTGGTTTATATGTTTAACCCCTTGCGCAATTCCGGAATAGTCCTGCGCAATTCCGGAATCGTTGAGCATTTTAAGAATTCTTACTTTGCGCAGAGCAATTCCGGAATCGTCCATATTCTTACTTTGCGTAGAACATATGTACCATTAATGACATGTTGCTCTGTTATTGGGGATTGTGATTTGTAACGGTGTCATGGGTCTAGCTATAGCACTGAATTAGTATTATAAACAACAACAACAATAATAATAACAGTTTACACAAATTGTTTGTAATATACATATTACAGTACAAAATATAACAATCACAACTCACCTTTCTCCTGCAGGTCCCTAACCATATCCGCTTGTTCACTTGGACTTGGTTTCTTGAAAACAGTCGCTTCGCTCAGAATCTCGTGAAGGTCCCTCTCGTCTTTGTCATCATCTGAGGGACAAACTCTATTCTTCTTGTTAAAACCAGAGAAACAGTTACCCATACTGACTATATCAATATAACAATCAGAAATCCGAGGTCAATTACAAAACGTTGCTTGTTTTTAAAACAAACTGGGCTTAAGTAACTATGGTTACGACGTTCAAACGTCATCGATCATTGTGTAAAACAAAGCACGCGGTACGTAAGCACGTGGTACGTCGACCTGATGCGCCGGATAGTACAGACGTTCTTAGCAGAATAATTGAGTCCTCTTTTGGGTGTCCCTTGTGATCATTTGATGACATTACTTGATAGAGCTTACAACAAATTTCTAGAATTTAATATAACAATTGTATAAGTAAAATATGATTATTGTTTGGCACGATCTAATGTATATCGGATGTCTCTGAAATAACTCTCGAAATCGTCGACTATATTAGCGCAGAATCCAACCATCCCATCTCTATCTCGACTAAAGTTATTGAAACTGTTTTCCTATTTATAGTAACCTTGACCTTGACTCCAGAGTCCCCAAATGCTATACCAAGCTTTCCATATAATACACCATTCTTAACAAAAGTTATTGAGCGGAAACGGGCTTTTGTCTCGCCATTTTGAAGAAAAAAAGAGACATAGGTGTTGCTTTTCCGGTGGTGGCGGCGAAGGCGATGGCGAAGGCGAAAGCGTCAATATTTAAGTTTTGCGTTTAGGTCTCACAAACTGTATGCACTAGACCTTTCAAACTTTCTTATAGTTGTATCTTGGGTGGTACATCGTTCGTGCCAACGCAAATGTGGATGTGATCTTGACCCTCCAGGCAAAGGGCAGATAACGTTATACATTTTACCTTCAACTTTTGCATTTAGGTCACTTTTTCACAAACTGTATGCACTAGACCTTTCAAACTTTGCTTATAGTTGTATCATTGGTGGTACATCGTACGTGCCAAAGCAAATGTGGATGTGATCTTGACCCTCCAGGCAAAGGGCAGATAACGTTATAAATTTTACCTTCAACTTTTGCGTTTAGGTCACTTTTTCACAAACTGTATGCACGAGAGCTTTCAAACTTTGCTTATAGTTGTTTCTTGAGTGGTTAATGATTTTTACTTTCAACATTTGCGCTTAGGTCACTTTTTCACAAACTTTATGCATTAGACCATTCAAACTTCGGTTATAGTTGTTTCTTGGGTAGTATATCACAAAGTGTCAAAAAGCAAATGTGGATGTGACCTTCACACTCCAAAGGAAGGGCAGATAACTTTAACTGTTACATTTACATCACTTTCTCTAGAACTATAATTATGCACTAGATGCTTTAAACCAAGTTTATAGCTTAATCTTTGGAAGACAAAACATTCTATATTGACAAAGTTGTGTCTTGGGTAGTGCATCTTTTTGAATGCAGACCTACTTTTTGGAACTGATGATTTTCAATTTTTTTTTTTATAGAATGGCATTTTGTTTTTAAACAAATGCACTTAAAGTCATCTCAGCAAACTGTAAACTCCATTGGTTTTAGTTATTAAAATGTTTACAAACTTTCATTCAGGCAACATTTATCTTTTATTTTTAAGTCCCGCCCCCGTTAGGCGAGACATGTGAATGTCTATTTTTAGTAACAGTGACCTTGACCTTGACCCCAATGATAACAAATGCAATACCAAGCTTCTTTTCCATATAAGCTACATACCCTGCAACTTTCATTGCAATATACCATTCCTAACAAAAGTTTTTTTTAACAATTTTTTTTTTCTATTTTTAATAACATTGACCTTGACCCCAGTAACCCTAAATGCAACCCCAAGCTTTCTTTCCATATAAGCTACCTACCCTGCAAGTTTTATCGCAATACCTCATCCCTAACAAATAAAAAGTTATTGAGCGGAAACTAAAAAGTTTGACGCCGTTGACGCCGTCCGCACACCCGCAAGCTCGCACGCACGCCCGCACGCCCGCCCGCCCGCACGCCCACCAAACGACACACCCCAATATAATAACAGGTTTTCCGAGAAAAATGTAAAGAATCCCAGGTCATACATCTGTTGTGAGTGCCGCCCTGTAAAATGCATCTGTGGCAAAGAAAGGGCAGGCTCGGATTACGGATTTTAATATCGTTGAAAATGGACAATACAAACTTGTGATGTACTGCATTCAACATTTGAAATTTGAAATACGGATCTGTTTCAAAATGTACTCGTTCTATATAACAATCATACACATTTTGTGCAAGAAATATGCACCCGGCGTCTCATTATATTTTCTTCACTTTTCTGACGAGTTCTTTAATTTTCAAGCGCGCTGACCAACTAAAAAATATCGGAATAATTTAGATTTTTTTTTATATATCCAAGAATAAATCATCACAGATGCACACTCTGGTTAATTCGATTCTACATGGAGTGTTCGACCACGCAAAAATGTCATACTTTCGCGACAAGGATACTCAAGAGTCCAAACACTCGCCACCCTCAAAAGTCGGCGAATCGATTATGTATGGGTTTGTACGAGAGAATGAAATACATTATAATTATGCAACAATTACCAGGTTTTTTTTTTGGCTGTTTTTATAGCCGAAATTCGGTCATATTCCCAATGCCAAAACATATCTTTTCAATGCTCTATGCACCTTCTGTAACAGAGAAACTGAAACCATTGTACATATTTTCTGGGAATGTCAAGAAACACAAAATATAATCTTTGAAATCAACAAATTACTAAAAATAAAACATGTACGTATAGACTTGAATGAAACAACTTTGATTTTTGGTGTCAAAAACTTTCAGTCCTGTGAAAAAAACATCTTCATACTGGAATTAAAGCGATATATATACAGAAGCAGATGTCTAGGGAAAAAATTATCATTTGATAACTTACAGAAACGCTTAACATTTATGTATGAAATTAATCAAAAAATAGCTCTTAAGAACAATGATCTGAACATGTTTGAGGAACACTGGTAAATGGTCAAACATTTTTGTATTATTTAAATTACAGAGAGGATAATGCAGATTATGGAGATTTTTTACTTGAGAACTGTCCATACTCCAAAAAATTGTTAACCTCATATTTTTACCTGGTCAAACTTTACACATGCGTGCACCCTCCCCCCACCCCGCCCCCACAACCCCCCCCCCCTTTTTTTTCTCTCATGATATGGGAAGCTATCATGTGGAAGTACACATTTTTTTCTCTATATTAGAGAGATAACAAACCAAAATAACTTAAGTGATTTATTATCTTCTTTTTAAATATAAAGTAAACTAGATAAGGTAGATTTCAACATATTATAAGACAGTAACCTGTTGTTTTGTTTACCGATTGAATGAAAGTATTTGGCTGGAATGAGTGTGTTGAAAAATAGGTATATATTTATATTTGTAAAGTGTGCGGTGGGATGGTTCCTCGACCCACAACACACTCATTGACGGGGAAAATAAATGGGCTTACCATTATTGGTAGCTGAAAAAGAAACAAAAAAAACACAAAAAAAACAACAAACATATCTTTTATTCCCAATTAAGAGGGAAAAATTCCCAATTTCAAAAAAAAAATAAAAAAAATAAAAATATTTAAGGGTGCCAATCCAATGATTGGGGTTCAAAAGCTTAAATAAATTCTGTTTATCTTGGTGTACAGTATTCAAGGTATAATTATGAAAGGAATGCTTTACTTTATATTTTTCCGAATTTTATTAAAAATCGCACTAAAATTCCCAATTTTATGAAAAATCGCGATAATTCCCAACTGAGAATTGAATTGAATTGGATTTTATAGTCTCACCAACAGCTAAGGTCATATGGCGACTTCCCAGCTTCCACTGGTGGAGGAAGACCCCAGGTGCCCCTCCGGGCAATTTTCGTGCACGGGCGGACACCTGGGTAGAACCACCTGAGAAGGTATGGGTTATGTTCCCAAAAAAATAGAAAAAAAGCACTGATTACATGTAATAATATATCTCTAAATGGACATCGCAACTTGTATCTTAAAGGGGCACCCGGCAATCTTGATCTTTTAAAAACTCACGGCGTCCCGTTAGTTTTTCTCTTAACTTGCATTTGTTCAATCATTAATATTAATTACTAGAATAGTTTAAGGCAAATTATTTTTACATATTACTAACTTTTTATGATCTTGTACCAATAATATATTTAACAAGAGGCGCAAGAGGGCCTGTGGACGCTCTACTGGCTAACACGGCCCTTATAACATCAATGAAGTGAGCGACTGCCATTTACGTTTTTTTGAAAGTTTTGGGCCAAAAACAGCTTTTTAACTAAATCAAGGGCCATAACTAAAGAATCTGGTAAAGTTTGGTAAAGATCAGATGAAAAATGAAGGCCCTACCATATTAACGAGGCAAAATATAGCATGTTTAACTAAATCAAGAGCCATAACTCCTCTGTTACTGGTCCGACTGGTGGAAAAAAAAAAAAAAATTAAAAAAAAAATAAATAAAAAAAAAAAAAAAAAAAATTAAACAAATTAAAAAAAAATAAAAAATAAAAAAAAAATAATAATAAAAAAAAAAAAATATATATTTTTTTTTTTTTTTTTTTAAAAACCCAAGGTACATGTACATGATATTTCAGTTGAATGGATTAAGTGGTTTCGGAGGAGATGTCGTTTCAAATTTCCTTAAATTTTACCTAGTTTTAGCCATGGCGGCCATCTTTGATGACTGGCGGCCACGAAAAACACAAATCTGAGAGGGACAAATATCATTGTGATTAAGTTTCATCAAAGTCCATCAAACGGTTTCAGAGAATATGTCATTTTTAAAATTCAAAGTTTTCTCGAAATACATATAGGGAAAAGTGACCACGCCCTTTGGCAGCCATGTTTTTTGACGAATCCAATAATTTGAACAATCTTGGTAGAGAGTCACCCAAGGAACATTTGTGTGAAATTATTTTGAAATCCAACCAGCAGTTTCAGAAGACAAGAATTTTTCATCTTTTTATATAATATACATAAGGAGAAAAAGCCCCGCCCCTGTGGCGGCCATGTTTTTTTGACCGATCCAAATAATTTGAATGAATGAATGAATGGTGTTTTACGGCACGTCGACACATAAATAGGTCATATTGTGTGCAAAAACTGATGAAAAATGAAGTATTATTTAAAAATTAGTGTAAATATATAAAGATAAAACTATTAAAAAACTAAGGGCTGATAAGGTGTAATATAAACTATGTATGTAAATCAACAAATGCCCGTCAACGGGCATATAAACAAGTAAATATATATAAGAACACATTATGGGGGCACTCCTCAGTTTCGCATGAATGTCCATGGTGTAAATCAGAAAGAAATCAACTAAGCATCTTTTAGGTCCATGGATGGTCTTTATAATAATTATGAAGCACATGTTTGATGTTTTTTTCAGTTTTGATTACTTCTAAGTTTATTTTGGTGTATTGGAATATGCATTCTTTGGGTTTTTTGGAGGCTCTAAATAGAAAAATGTGAACATTTGAAATATTGCTAAAATTGCATTTTTAGCATGTTTTAAGGGGTGGGGTAATCTTAAAGAAATGGGACTAAAGTTGTACAGAAAATGCTTTTTGATACTTTTATTTGGTATGGAAACATGGGTAATTTTATTGTCTTCTAAGAAATGTATGACACAATGATGACGTGATTTATTTTTGCTCAAGGATTCAGGCTAAGAGCTTGTCATGTGTTTGATGATTGAGAAATGTACATTAAACTGTGGATTGCCCCCTATAATGACTTATATAGTCTGATCTCTTTTAGGAAATCTAAAACAAGACTAAAATCTACAGTTTCAAATAACTCTTTCATAGTATTAACATTGTAGTACCTTTGACGCATAGGATCAAAGTCTACACATTCCAATAAGATGTGTTTGACCGTTAACGGTGCAAAGCAGGGTATACATTCTGGTAATTGCTCACCTTGTAATAAATATGAATGAGTATAACGTGTATGCCCTATCCTGCACCGGGCTAGGATAACTTCCTCTCGACGAATGGGTCTAGTAGAAGAACGCCATTCTCCGAGTAACGGTTTAATTGAATGGAGTTTATTGTTAACGGACAAATCCCAAGCGGTTTGCCAAGAGTTACGAATATGAAAGGCAATCCCTAAAGGAACATTTCTGTGAAAACATTTTCAAAATCAAACCAGCGATTTCAGAGAAGAAGATTTTTTAAGGTTTTTCAACATGGTTGCCATGGAAACCAAATCCCTTGGCACAATGCCAAAATTTGAACAACTTTGCTTTCCCCTGACCCAAGGATGCTTCCTGTGAAGTTTCAATTAATGTAATACATGTGCCATGTGGTTCCAGAGAAGAAGATTTTTTTCAGTTTTTCCCTATACAAGCGTATGTAAAACTGTCACCCCCGGGGTGGGGCCAAATATGACCCCTGGGTCACCATTTGAACAAACTTGGTAGAGGACCACAAGCTTATAGTAAATGCAAAATATTAAACCTCTGGCTCTTGCAGTTTCAGAGAAGAAGATTTTTTTCAGTTTTTCCCTATACATGTCTATGTAAAACATGTGACCCTTGGGGCGGGGCCAAATGCGACCCGAGGGTCACCATTTGAACAAACTTGGTAAAGAACCATAAGCTTATAGTAAATTCAAAATATCAAACCTCTGGCTGTTGTAGTTTCCGAGAAGAAGATTTTTTAAAAAAAAAATCCTATATAAGTCTATGTAAAACTGTGACCCCCGGGGCGGGGACAAATTTGACCCCAGGGTCACCATTTGAACAAACTTAGTAGAGAACCATAAGCTGATGCTACATGTAATACATGAGAGCTCTGTGCCTTGTGGTTTCAGAGAAGAAGATTTTTCAAAGTTTTTCCCTATATGTCTATATGACAAACATGCAAAACCTCAATATACAAACTTTGGACCCCCGGGGCACGGCCATTTTTGACCCCGGGGACTTTATTTGAATAAACTTGATAGTCTAGGCGTTGGCGAACATTTTAAAAGAAAAACTGTTGAAATCTGTACAGCGGTTCTGGAGAAGAAGATGTTTTAAGGTTTCGACCATATATGGTAATAGCAGCCATCTTGGATGTAGCGCTGACCTAATTTTAACAAATCTAAAAAGCATTCATCTAAGGATCATCCAAGTGATGTTTGGTCAAAATTTGCCAAGCGGTTTCTGAGGAGAAGTCGTTTGAAGAAAAGTTAACGGACGGACGGACGACGGAAGACGAACAACACACGATCCCATAAGCTCTGCTGGCCCTTTGCCAGCAGAGCTAAAAACTTGGTAAAATAGTGAAGAAAATTGAATATCTCAATTTTTTATTTAATTATATGCAAGCAGTTTTAAAGTCAAAATGACGCAGGATAACTAAATCGAGGAGGAAATTTTAATATCTGAATAAAACTCAAGATTGACATGCGACCCTTTAAAACAAATGCTTGGCCAGTTTTATTCTCATTCTGTTTCAGTTTGAAAAAGGCTTACTCTTTGTAAAATGACTTATGTTAATATCGTTAAAAGGCAGTGTGCTTATTAGAACGTGATTCGTGAAATGAAACAGTTGACCAAGTATTTGGAAACGTTACAACTTAGACAATTGGGCTTCAAATTACAGATTATGACGAATACATATTGCAATACCTTAGTGTGTTATATTATGCTGTATCCCCTATATGCTGCATGAAGTTACTAGCGCTAAGTTTAACACATGTAGCGTGCAGATTCGAATGGTTTACTATAGCACTGGTATTTTTATGTAAACGCAAGAGTTAGCAAGCAAGCACACCTTTTTAAAAGATGGTTTGTTGGTTGAATGGTGTTTTACGTCATTTTCAACACATTTAAGGTTATATATGACGGTCGATTTTTTGTGGTGGAGGCAGACCACTCACTTTTCCTGGGTAGAACCAGTTCTGTACACCTACCGCCATCCGTTCCTCACTTACAAGTCGAGCTCCCAGTGGGATTTGAACGGTTTACAACGCAACCATTCGGCCACGGAGGCGCTCAAGATCATACATTTTAAATCAGTTGTTTTAATTAACGTCTGTGTTCATCAGGTGTTTCAAAGCAAAAATGACGATAACATTATACATTTGTACTTGACACAAAGTCGCACAAGTCGAGCTCCAAGTGGGATTAATTATACAGAGACAAATAAGACAAAACAGTTCGACCCCACCCCACTACCGTATTTGCTGTGTGTTCCCCACCCCCACACCCCACCGCCTCCAACCCCCACCCACCCCCACCCACTCCACCACTACCGTATTTGTTGTGTCCCTGAGCAAGAGACTTTATCTGCATTTGCATAGTACTGGTACTACCCAGGAAGACATCGACAGTGATTTAAATAAGTCCATAGAGCTTTCGTTACAATCGATGTAAAATAAATAAGTTTAAACTAAGACAAAACAAAGTTGAGATAGTTACTGAAACTATATTGAAGAAACCCCAATAGATAGGTATAGTTTTACTTCAAATAAAAAAAAAAAAATACAAAAAAAAATACGCATAATCAATAAGTATGTTCGGATAATGGGAGAAATTGAAAACGACACTAATATTGATATAAAAAGGCAGTCGGTCACACACATTCTAGTTTATATATATTATTTACAAGCGTAAAACAAGACATTTCGTGACACGTAGTTCGCTCAAATCTGAATGTTTTATATAATATTTCCCCACTGAATAACCAGTACACAATAGTATACAAAGTAGGTTAAAACATGTCAAACAAAAAATGTAGCATTCACAGAACACAGTCAACCAAAAACACGCATTCAAAAAAACACAAAAAGACACACAATTACAAGGAAAAACCAAATGAGGCTTTACAATTATATATTGATAATTTTCCTGAACTCTATCAACATTATGAAATAGCACAGTCAAAACAAACGGATAATGAATAATAGATAACCTAGAGGCTTCGAAACAGTGCACAAAACTGTGCCTTTTTAGTTTTAACAAGAAAAGTCATAGTATACAATATATACTATGACGACGAGCGGCAATAAGAATGAAAATTGTAGAATATATTTGTTTTAATTCATTGCATTGGAATTAGAGCATCATGTGTGGTTTGTTTGTGTAAAATTAATAGCGAGTTCTATTTGGTGTAGCAATGGCATGAAACAAAATGGAAAAGCAAAATAAAGATAAAAAGTTTTTTATTTGAAACTAAACGTCCAATTTAAGTGCTTTGCTATAACCAAGGAAGTGCTATATTCGCTATTTTTATATAAAGCAAAGACTGGAGGAGCTGGACAAAAAGGACCTTCATTAAAACCGACAATTCGCTATAGGTGATTTCGGCTATAAATATGTATTCCGGCTATATGTATTCTTTTGACTATAAATAATATTTTTAAAGCACAGTTATATAAAAACACACTCTGAATATGTATGAATAATTACAATTTACATGCGGTAATAATATGATGAATGACTATCAAATGTACATATTTTTAAGTTCATGCTGTACAAAAACAACATTACTGATGTGGGAAAAAATATTTGTATGTACAACTCAGTGTGTCAGGTCCCTGCCAAGACTTGAACTTGAATCTCTTTTCTCGAAAGAAAAGCGTGTTTCCTTACACTACAGAGATCGCCCAGACATCACAAAAAGAGTGTACACAACTAAGCGAAATTAATAATGATGTAGATCAAAAGAATGTAAAACTAAAACTAGAAATTGTTATTGTCCATAGGACAACAACGTATGGCTCCCCCACTCGCCCGAACACGACATAATTGACGACTCTAGGTCCACCGTTCTCATTGATCTGAGATCGTTTTGATATTCAATATCCCCGTGACTGTATCTACTATCTGTATCAGTGACATTTACTGGTCAACCATCCTTCCAAGTTTGAGGACCCTAGGTCCAACCATTCTCCAATTATTGATTGGACATTGTTTTGTTATTGATCGGGGATCGTTTTGATATCAATAGGGGTCATGTTCTGGTCATGACCAACCATCCTTCCAAGTTTGAGGATCCTAGGTCCAACCATTCTCTAGTTATTGATTGGACATCGTTGACCTTTGACCTAGTGAACCAAAAATCAATAGGGGTCATATGCTGGTCATGACCAACCATCCTTACAAGTTTGAGAACCCTAGGTCCAACCATTCTCTAGTTATTGATCAGACATCGTTTGATAGTCAATGTCACCGCGACCTTGACCTTTGACCTAGTGAACATCAATTTTATAGTCAATGTCACCACGATCTTGACCTTTACCTAGTGACCCCAAAATCAATAGATCTAACCATTTTGTAGTTATTGATCGGATATCGTTTTGATAGTCTGTCACCGTGACCTTGACCTAGTGACCCCAAAATCAATACGGGTCATCTACTGGTCATGACCAACCATCCCTCCAAGTTTGAGGACCCTAGGTCCAACTATTGTGTAGTTATTGATCGGATATCATTAAGATAGTCAATGTCATCGCGACCTTGACCTTTGACCTAGTGACCCCAAAATCAATAGGGGTTATCTACTGGTCATGACCAACCATCCTTCCAAGTTTGAAGACCCTAGGTCCAACCATTCTCTAGTTATTGATCGGAATCGTTTTGATAGTCAATGTCACCGCGACCTTGACCTTTGACCTAGTGACCCCAAAATCAATAGGGGTCATCTAATGGTCATGATCAACCATCCGTCTGAGTTTGAGGACCCTAGGTCCAACCATTCTCTAGTTATTGATCGGACATCGTTTGTGACAGTCAGCACAAAATCAATATGGCTCCCCTCCACACTTTGTGTGGGGGAGCCATAACTATCACAGAAGGTTATTAATACCCTTGCAAACGCATACCCCATTACTTCATGTATATGCGCAGTTCCACTTCATACTGATGCTTCTCACAATGTTTGGGGTATGACAGAGGTCACAGTGACCTTATTTTGGTATGCGACACACCGCTATCCCAAGATGTATCAACATACCAAGTTTGGTATTTCTAAGTGTTATTGTATTGAAAATATGGTCCGGACAAGCATTTTCTATGACAGAGGTAACAGGTCAAGGTCACAATTACCTTATTCTGGTACGCGACACATCGCTATCCCAAGATGTATCTATATACCAAGTTTGCTATCTCTAAGACTTAGTGTTATAGTATTGAAAATATGTTCTGGACAAGCATTTTCTATGACAGAGGTCACAGGTCAAGGTCAAAGTCACAGTGGCCTTATTTTGGTATGCGACACACAGCTATCCCAAGATGTATCCACATACCAAATTTGGTATCTGTGTTATAGTATTGAAAATACGGTGCAGACAAGAGGTGAAAGAGTCTGTGGACGCTCTACTGGCTAAATGTGCAGGGGACCATAACACATTTTCAACATTCATTCAACCGGCACGTGACAATGAAATAGGTCACTATTTGTTGAATGCCAGCCACAGTAGCAGGAGAACTAGTCTGTACAAAGTTAGTGTATTACAGGGTTCCCACAGTTTTTTGAGAACAAAACTATCCCAAGAGAGTTTTTTTCAGGTTTTCCCACTGCTTTCAAGGACAATTTATACCAGTGTTTGTCCGACACCGTTGTTGCAAAAACGTTAAATTGTTCACAGTACTAATATGTGACATCACACAAGATGTTAGTTTTTTTTTTTGACAAGTATAGACTTTAACCCGCTGTTTTTTAGGCTGTTCTCCCTCCTATGAAGGAAATTTAGTGTTGACATTTAACTTGTTCTCAGACGACATGCTTTATCGATTCAAATTATTAGACGCTTGCATATACGACGGAGCATTTTGAGTTTTATTTGAAAATACTCGGCTAAAATTGTAACATATTTTATGAGTCAACCGGTGAGGTAACGAATTTGTACGACAGCGATCGAAAACAAAAGTACAATTTGGGGTTCACATTTCATTGATCAGAGCATTAACACATCTTTACGATTGTTCACGAATACCAATGGTTAATTTTTATGGGCTTACTAGGCCATTCGCCAAATCGCCATAGGCGAAAAGTAACCTGAACTGGCGAATGAAAACCGTAAGAAATACACACCAAATTCGCAAGACATCGGCGGTCTGGCGAATCCAAATTTCCGATCGATTTTGTCTAAAAGATCTCGGAAAATCCCGAATTCTAATTTACAAAGTCTTTCACTGTTTATAGGCCACTATCCCGCTGAGTGTTTTAGCTAATTAGTGACCATCAATTAAGATCGATAAACTAATTATGTCAGCGTTTATTGAAAACCACTGTCAGATTGTCGGTGCGATAAGACTCCGCCCACTGTTACGCCTCTTGCTGTCAATCAACTGGTTTGTGTCCCCACGCTCAACATTATCTGTCATATAAAGTTGTGACATTATTCACAGATTTAACTGCGTGATCGAGCCAGGTAAAACATCAAATAATGTGGCGCCCTCTAGCGGCCAAAATGGCTGATCAAAACAGAAAATGTTTGCTTACGAATTAGCCAGAGATACTCAGCCTGTCTGTGTTTTTGAACTTTACGATCACTGATAAGTGTTAAAGGAACACATGGCAATCTTGAGTTTTCAAAAACTAGCAGCATCCCGTTAGTTTTTCTACATAAATTGCATTTGTTCAATCATTAATGTTAATTATAAGAATTGTATTAAGCCATTTGTTTTTTTCTATTTTTTTTTTTTTTATATTATTGCACTAGTAATATATTAAAACTTATAGTATAATAAGACGAAATAGGAATACTTAAAATTTTATTTATTTAAATGTAACCAGGGTAAAAGTAACAAGAGGTCAATGACCTTGAAGCTCTACTGATTGATTTTGATTTCAGGAAGTAGTGACTACAAACTTGATTTTTGAAAATCTATTTTTTAGCCGTGGCGGCCATCTTTAATTTCCGGCCGACCTGAAATTTTGCTAGGATCAATTAGACATCAAGAACAACATTTCTGTGAAGTTTCATGAAAATCCGTCAAGTACTTTCAGAGGAGTAGTCGCTACAAGTTTTCATTATATAACTCTATGTAAACAAAGATGGCCACTGGCAGCCATGTTTAACGTCGAATCAAAATAATGTTCAACTCCGATAACCATCATGTCATGCTGATCATTTTAGAAAAAGTCCCATATCAATATCTCTTATAGTTTTCAAGAAGTAGTCGCTACAAACTTATTTTTTAAAAATCTGTTTTTAGCCGTGGTGGCCATCTTGAATTTCCGGCCGACCTGAAATTTTGCTAGGATCAATTAGACATCAAGAGCAACATTCGTGTGAAGTTTCATGAAAATCCGTCAAGTAGTTTCAGAGGAGTAGTCGCTACAAGTTTTCATTATATAACTCTATGTAAACAAAGATGGCCGCTGGCAGCCATGTTTAACGTCGAATCAAAACGATTTTCGACAAGGACCAACATCATGTCTTTAGAAAAAGTCCCATATCAATATCACTTATAGTTTTCAAGAAGTAGTCGCTACAAACTTGTATTTTGAAAATCTATTTTTAGCCATGGCGGCCATCTTGAATTTCCGGCCGACCTAAAATTTTGCTAGGATCAATTAGACATCAAGAGCAACATTTCTGTGAAGTTTCATGAAAATCCGTCAAGTAGTTTCAGAGGAGTAGTCGCTACAAGTTTTCATTATATAACTCTATGTAAACAAAGATGGCCACTGGCAGCCATGTTTAATGTCGATTCAAAATAATGTTCGACTCGGATAACCATCATGTCATGCTGATCATTTTAGAAAAAGTCCCATATCAATATCACTTATAGTTTTCAAGAAGTAGTCGCTACAAACTTATTTTTTTTAAATCTATTTTTAACTGTGGCAGCCATCTTGAATTTCTGGCCGATCTGAAATTTTGCTAGGATCAATTAGACATTAAGAGCAACATTCCTGTTAAGTTTCATGAAAATCCGCCAAGTAGTTTCAGAGGAGTAGTCGCTACAAATTTTTACTATATAACTCTATGTAAACAAAGATGGCCGCTGGCAGCCACAATTAACGTCGAATCAAAACGATTTTTGATAAGGACCAACATCATGTCATGCTGATCATTTCAGAAAAAGTCCCATATCAATATCACTTATAGTTTTCAAGGAGTAGTCGCTACAAACTTGAATTTTGAAAATTTATTTTTAGCCGTGGCGGCCATCTTGAATTTCCGGCGGACCTGAAATTTTGCTAGGATCATTTAGACATCAAAAGCAACATTCCTGTGAAGTTTCATGAAAATCCGTCAAGTAGTTTCAGAGGAGTAGTCGCTACAAGTTTTCATTATATAACTCTATGTAAACAAAGATGGCCGCTGGCAGCCATGTTTAACGTCAAATCAAAACGATTTTCGACAATGACCAACATCATGTCATGCTGATCATTTTAGAAAAAGTCCCATATCAATATCACTTATAGTTTTCAAGAAGTAGTCGCTAAAAACTTGAATTTAAAAAATCTATTTTTAGCTTTGGCGGCCATCTTGGATTTCACATCAACATGAATTTTTGCTAGGATCAACTAGACTTCAGGGGCAACATTTCTGTAAAGTTTTATGAATATCCATCCAGTAGTTTCAGAGGAGTAGTCGCTACAAATAAAAGTTAACGGACAGACAGACGGACGACGGACCACGGCATAAGCTCTGCTGATCTCTGATCAGTAGAGCTAAAAATTATACTGGATATATAAATTGTGACACCCATTTCAAATACTGCAAGATTGCCATGTGTCCCTTTAAGTGCCTACTAATTAGTTGTACACACGGTAGCGTAAACTGGAACAATGGCAAGTGTGAACCGGTGTTTAATCGGCTGTTTTTGAATTGGGTTCATTTTATGGTTGATTGTTCAACATGAAACAATACAAAAGGTGCAATTACTCAAAATATTGGTGTATGTAGCATTTCTGAATTTGCAGCGCGATCTTTCTAGATTCTTTGGAACTCGTGTTAGTTGAACTTGTATATGCCTCAGTTTAGCCTTACATTTTTTAAATATATTGCTATTTATTTTATTTCTCTGCATGTTAGCATACTGAAATGCATTTAATGAAAATACTAAATGGTGACAAGAGTCTGCATTTTTGTATTTTCTTATGATATATGCATGCATTCATTGTCCTTTTTTAAATTTCAGTCTTTACAATTTTTAAAAATTAAAATTACAATAAATTAAATACAATTTTTAAAAAAGTTCTGAACTTTTTCCCGGTATGGGAAGCATGATATTATGTCCTTTAATGGGGCATAACACCGCCAAAAGTCATTGAACTGGAACACATCAATGACATGCACAACTACACATGGCACTAATCATCCCTGCCATTGTATCAAGAACAGAAATGTGACAAAGTTTGTGTATTAAAACTTTAAAGAACTCAATTGCATTAACCAGTACACAACAATGGCAGTGCAACTAGGCTTGGTATAGTTCTATGACATAAAACGTCACAGAACAGAGCTACAGATAAGCAAGGTATTTGCGTAAATTCCCAGTTAAAACTCGCTAAATTAGGCTAAATACACAATTAAATTTCTTTATTGGTGCGTACCAATTATGTTTAACAAATTAATTACGCAAAATAACATTACGCAAAATAACCGTTTTTGTCAGCATATCATGTTTTGTCCATTACCGTGAAGATGGCCAATATCAAACGGAATGCATCGCCGTTTCCAGTTAATTCTCAAATAAGCGAGCCATTGAGATTGGCTAAATGCATTTTTTTACCTCTGCGTCCTGCGTCCAGGACGCACAAATATTTCCGTGGACGCAATTTACCAGAACATGTGCGTTCTTGGGACGCACATAAATTGCAAGTAAAGAGTTCCGTAATTCATATTTTCCCTGTAAGAATTCAATCCGTCGCTTTTTTCTCCGCGTCTACCGCCATATTTCCCCTGTAAGAATTTAATCCGTCGCTTTTTTCTCCGCGTCTTCCGCCATATTTGACTATTCGATGAGGGTTAAGTTTACACTCGCACCGTTCCGCGTAATTTTGTAACGTCGATTATTATTGGATAATGGTCATACGATTAGCCAATGGAATCGGCCATGAGGTAAAACACGAAACGGTGCGGAAGTAAACATTCCACGAGTTGGCGATGCCTCGTCTGCAAAATGGGGCCCAAAGTGAAAACTAAACAATGACTCAAAGCAACAAACACTCTTGAGTTTCATTCAAAAGGCCAGTACATCCTCCAATAATGACGCTCAAACAGGCAGTATATCTACGGCAATTGAACCACCTACCAAAATCCGCAAATACAACAGTTGTTGGGAGAAATTGTTCAGTTGGCTCGGGTATGACGATACCAACAAAAGCATGTATTGTACTTTGTGTACAAACGCAAACAAATGTAATGGGATGACTAAAAGTGCACACTGCACAAACTTTCAACAGTCAACTCTCGGTCGACATGCTTCTTTATGCGACTGCGATTGTTATGCTCTCACTGTATGTATGCCCGATTAAAGTTATCAACACCATGTTATAAAATAGTGCTTGAATTTGAAATAAATTACTACTAAAACCTGGGACTCACTCCTTTAGTTTTGGGACTCATAGATTTTTGGCCCAGCGAGTCCTAGGACTCGTACAAGTGAAATTGTAAAAAAATCACTGATGACTGGTTATCAAGTTTATTTTTTTCACTCGATCCTTCAGGAACAAAAATGTTGTATTCAGTCTATTTTTAATTATTCGGCATCACCGAAGCACTAAAATTTATCTGTACGTCAACATGGCTAAAAGAGGCGCAGGTGTTTGAACTCAGTGCAAGAATATTCATTATCGCTAAATATTAATAACTAACTCAGAACACAATAATAACTAACGTTGCGACGTTGAGTCGTGACGTCAATAAAGTGTTGCTGACGTCAACATCATCCACCGACAACGTTCAATAAAGCGAATATTTGTTTGCAAAAACGTAATTTAAAATGTAATAAATAGATTATTTAACTGCTGAGATCGACTATGGGTAATCCTTTACTTGATGGTAGACGTGCTTTGTTTTTTTTACTTACTCGCATGCGCTCGTTCGTGAAAAAAACTACACGCCTACCTTGTGTGAAGGATTTCCCTATAATCGATCCCAGCAGTTAAATAATCTCTATATAATTCATATAGGGCCCTGGTTTTGTATCACTGCTTAACACAGAAGTTCAGAGAGATATTGCACAGGGTATAGTTCTCCCTGTACACTGGACAGACTACTTTACATCCCTCCGAAGGATGACCTATATTCACAGTACCATGCCCAAGTAAGATACTGCGGGAGTTTGTTTGAAAATTCTGGGATGTGACCCCACTGGAAATCATACACGTGATTTCTGGGACTCAGGTCAAGTATGTTTAACACTTGGCGACCGCAGGGTTAAGTTTCCAAAATTGTATGGCAACAAAAGAACACAAGATAAATATGTCTGGAAGTCTCCTGAAACATGAGTCATACACAAATATCCTAGACACATTCGGTATACACAGGGTCTGAATGACACTGACTACCATAACAGCCATGGTTCTCACGTCTCCGTCTAGGTATTCTTCTTTTAGTTTAGATACTACAGATTACCAAATATGCAAACGACGACTAGAATCGACAGGGGCTGTTTATGCTTACACAACCTTCCAATTGTTCACTTGATTTTTTAAACATGCAGAATGAATAACAAATACGTAGTCTAGATCATCTGCGACGCTTGCTTGTTTACAAAATTATCAGGCGTCGAACATGATCAAGACTAATTTCATGTAGATCAATCCGTGACAACACAAAACATTCATAAACTGAAAATGTGTGCTAACTTTATTGACACGTATGACAGTGGAGAGTGTAAACTTGCACATATTCTACTTACGATAATGCTTTTATTTACCATCATTTAACCATCTAAACATAACGCTTTCTCTTTCATGGCTTTTGAAGTACTTTTATTTCCAAATAATAAATGGGTATTCTGCTATTTTGCCACAAGCTAATCAAGAGGTGGCGACAAACTATTTAATACATTATATCAGTCAACTTGTGACAAATATTGGCCAATTTATGGATCTGACACGAGTATGTATATAGAAATTAACCTGTCAAAATTAGAAGATAGCGCCCAGTCCTCCCCGACAATATAACACACAGGAGACGGTACTATTGCTTACACCGCCATTGCTTACCCGCATGCCATGCGCAAAAAACACACAGATCACTCTTCAGCGACACATGTCACACACCATCAAGCATGTGTGGCACGTCATTTTTCAACACATGTAGGGTTACATATCATGGACAATTTTCTGTGGTGGAGGCAGACCACGTACTTTGTCTGGGTACAACCAGTACAAGAAATCAGAGAGAATTATCCTTTTACATTTATAGTGGAGTACATGGCTCAGTGGTAGAGCACCGAACTTCAGATCAAAAAGATCGTGGGTTTGATCCTCGCCGTGGCCATGTCATTTATCCTTGAGCAAGATAATTAATACACATTGCTTAATACTGGTTCTACCCAGGGAACCTGCACATAATCGTCTAAAGGGGGTGTTGCAGTATCGGTAGATACATAGATACATGTATGATCCAAGTCATTCTTTGAAAAAGGAGTTGCGCTCGTGGTCACCTTGCATCAAATGGAAGTCACTGAACTTCACTATTGTTTCTCAATGGAAATATTCCATTCTATTCTGATAACAATTGTCCTGTCGCTATGAAGACACTAAAAATACGACACTTTTGTACCACTCTTCAACGCATATACACACAAATTCCAATTAAAACACATTATACTGTTACAGTTTAGCATATTACTTACAATACATGCGTTAAATACGACGATTCACTTCGCTGAATCGCAGAAACAAATTAACGCGCCAAACAGGAAAAAAATGGCGACAAATGAAAACATCCGAGGGTTTCCCGTTTTTACTTTAGTATAGCTACTAACGGTTACCAAATGCGCAAACATCAACTACACATTTAAGGGGCATGTTTGTGGACACACTACCCTCCGACTTTTCACCCGTATATTTAATCATGGAAATTGATTGACAAACAAGTCATGTCATCAAGCGCAGTAAACTACTAGTACTCTAGTAGTAGGTCACGCTATACAAACACGAAGTTGACAAACAATAACAAACCAGTCATCAACTGCGTCTGCACACTTTATTGATACGTACAACAGTCGACGGTGTCAACTCTCTCCACATTACAACACATATTCTACTTACGACAAAGTGTATACGCCTAATTGTACAACGTCAAAAGCTCATGTGTGAAAAAAAGATGGCCGCATCAGCATCAAAATAAATAAATATGAAACAGAGGCTATGACGTCAGGCTATTCAAACAATACATTACTTTTATGAAACGCCTCCCGAATATTGCCGATCTGGACAGTGAGGTCTAAAGCAACTTTATTCTCAATATAAAACACACATATATCTATACAACACTTCCTTGGAATTTTATTAGAGCAAAATGTATTATACATCGACTCAAAACATTATACAGAACGTGGAATTCACAATTTAGTATCTCCATACACGAGGGGTACAGCAAATTCACGCTTCACTGTGCACTATATGCAGTATATGGAATCTCGAATTAGGTCAAACTCCATCACAGTAGTAGAGCGTTCAATGGTTTCCATACACAGTAATAGTTATCTGAATTTCTATATTCATGAATAATAACGCTCTATGAAAAATATTTTAAGGAACCTTGCTATATTTAAGAAATAGAACATCGTTTACTGTGAATTATGTTTAATATATCACGGTTTGGAGTTCAATTGTAAACAATAATTTCACTCGGGCGAGTGAAATTATTGTTTACAATTGAACTCCAAACCGTGATATATTATAGATAATTCACCGTAAACGATGTTCTATTTCTATTCTTATGCCCCTAAAATGTGAAAATAACGCACACATCTGAAATCTTTCGCATTGCTTTGCTTGCTCTCCTAACGTTGCATACGTTACAATGCGGAATGCGCAATGCGCAATGCTTATTCTCCTAACGTTGCAAACGTTACAGTGATATATCGTTCAATATAACGAGATATTTTAAACTAGGCTATATAGTGCGGGTGTATTAGAATACTCAGTATACAGGTATTTCCATCTGATGAAGTACGACGTTAACTTTGACATTATTTTCGCAGTAATATATAGAGGATATTTGTTGTTTTGGAGTGATTAACATATTTTATTTCATCGAGAAGTCAGAAAACGTAATATTTTCACGAATGCGAAGCATGAGTGAAAATATAAAAGTTTTCTCACTTCTCCGTGAAATAAATATGTTATTCACGACAAAACAACACATTTTCTTTTTATTTTATGATTTTACATTTATTTTTCCCCGACTTCAAAAGTATAGTCCAAATATGGTTTATTTATACCCAGATAGAACATTTTTTTAATATATTTATATTGGCATGTCATTTGCTTATAATTACAAACTGCAAACAATACACATATTTATTGCATTCTGATTGGTTAGAAATTCTTAAAAGTGTCTTGTTATTTCTCAATAACACAATAAAAATAAAATAGTTCCAGTTGTGCAGGCGCAGACTAAAATGGAAGCCAAACATTTGATTTGAGCGGCGAAAGGGGTTCGGGGTATGCTCGGGCTTCCAAACACTAGATCAGGGGGAAAAAGTGAAACGGTTCCGTCTTCCGAGTTTCCATGTGGCTACGCGCCTGAGTTTGTTATCTCTGTTTCATTCCTAGTCACGATGACGTAAAGTAACGTTACATGACGTCACTTTTTTTGAAACCGTTAACGTCAAAGAAAGAAAGTAAATAAACAGTGGATTTATAGAGTCACAGACAAATATGTAATATAACGACAAATATGTTTAAAAACTCACGGCGTCCCGCTAGTTTTTCCGGATAACTTGCATTTGTTTAATCATTAATATTAATTATAAGAATAGTATTAAGCAATTTATTTTTGCATATTATTCATTTTTGATATTAATGCATCAATAATATATTAAAACTTGTAGTATAATAAGACGAAATAATGAATACTTAAAATCTGATTTATTTAAATATAACCAGGATAAAAGTAAAAATGATACTGGATAAATAAATCGAGACACCCATGACGCCTATAGTGGGTGGAGGGACTATAATCCTTAGAAATACATATACACACAAACACTTCAAGATTGCCGTTTGTCCCTTTAAGACGGGGTTTAAATCTGATTAATGTTGATGACTGTAAAGGTAGGAGTCAGTTCGCGGTTCGCAGTTCGTTTTTCGAAATGTGAACTGGCAACTGGCTGCTAGTTCGCAATTCAAACGTTAAATATATGCATCAATTCGACTAATAATGATTAATTTGATGTGTTTTCACAGTACAATTGCCATATAAACAAAAGGCGGGCATGTTATATCCAATTGTATTCGAATTGCGAACTGGGTACTGGCTGCCAGTCCGCAATTCGGGCCAAATGGCAACTTGCTAAAGTAACTATGTTCCGGGGACTACTGTTTATGATTCTAATAGAACACAATATCATAGATAACTTTATTTCACCTTTTATTGAAAACATCAAATACACTTTAATAACATTTGAAGTCTTTGTTAAAAACAGGACAAATCAAAAACAACTTTAAGTTAACTTGTCTTAATATTAAAGAGTAAGTTTCATATAGCTTAATAATAAAATGTGTTTTGTACACTAATTACTATTATCTTACACATTTAGTTCTCTTATCTCAAAGGCTTTACAAACAAAGACACTCAGATTTGTTTTTATAATTTTGTGAATTTTGCTATAGGTTTCAAAAATTTAAACATACTTGGTCTTTTCCAATAATACTTCTTTATGTATGTTTCTCTTAACTCATTATATAATGAACATTCAATAACAAAGTGATACTCATCTTCTAGTTTTGCACATGTGATACATTTACGTTCATTTATTGGTATGCTATTCGTCTATTTGTAAGTTATGAGATGAGAGTCTTAGTTTTCTTAATGCATTTCTATACTTTGGTATATCTGAAACATATAAGTAAGGTTTCATAACATAGTTATCTACTATCAATGTGTAAATTTTTTCCAAACGGGAGTGCCTATCTTGAATAAAGTTATCATGTATCATTGTTTAACAGTACATAAAGAAATAAATCATTGTTCCCTACACCTTGGCAAAAGCTAAGCATCGTAAAAACCAAGTGAGACTAATAAATGTTTTAATAAAGTCACCCATTTCTTCTTAATGGTAATTCACCTTGAGTAAAGACAACACCAAGGTAGCAAAATGACTTAACTATTTCAATTTCATTTCCATCATACAAAAATCGCAGGTTCCTAGGCAATACACCTTTCCTACAGTTACTTTCTATTTCCAACGTATGCAGTAATCGCTTAAAATATCAAAACCTTTCTGCAATTCATTAGCAGTAACTGCGAACTGGCTCCTAACATTACAAAAATTTAATGTTTCACAGTCTCTTACACTTTGTGGCAATTCGTTCCAGTGACGAAAACAGAAGGTAAGAATGAGTCTCTACAGACGCATGAGTCTCGTGCATGCATGGTTTGCGTATTTCATAATTTATAAGTTCGTCGAGGGAAGTTGGGGGTAAGATTATTTTTCATTTTGTAAAATAGAATAAGTTTGAGGTTTTTACGTCGATTAGCAAGAGTTCGATAACCAGCCAGTTCGCACACGTAACGCTGCAATGTAGTAATATGAATGTGACCTAAAAACATTAATAGTGTTAATGTTGCAAGATAGATGCCACCTAAACTTGGTAATGAAGATTCTCAATGTAGCAAGGTTGAAGCGACCTAACAGAGCAGGAATTCGTTAGTATAGCTCCACAAGGCTATATTGATCATCTTGTTCATCAATGAAGTGAAGAGAGGGCTATATAGGAATCACGCTGTCCGTAACGTCCTGTCGCGTCGCGTCCCGTCCCGTCCCGTCACACAATGTTGTCCCGTCTAGTCCAGTCCCGAAACACATTTTTATTACTTGCATTCCTCAAACAAAGAGTTGTTTCCATACTTCATTTACACATAAAACTGATGACCTTATGTCCCTCTACATCACCCATTCTTGGTTTCCTAATTTATTACAGAATTATGGCCCTTTGTTTGACTTATGATTTAAGCCGGGGTATGCATTACCTTCAGTGATAGTTCTAGTTATGAGTGTCAATGTAGCAGGACGGATGCAACATAAACTTTATTAATATAGATATTAGCATTTGTATTTACCTGAATTTACTTCATAAATGATATGTTCTAATTCCACTGCGCTTATTCATACAAACGGGCTGCTTGCATGGCCAAGTGGTTCATTTATAGTGCACGTATTAACCATAAGGTACTGTGCATTTCAGGATGCCTTGACGTCAAATATGAATCGAGCTATTTTTTTCTATTACTTGTTATATGTTTATATAGAATGAAAACAGAAGCTCTTGGATCTGTTTGCAATCTAGCCGTAGCCATCCGCTAAGCTTCGCAAAGCCACAATTTCATTTAGACCCCACATGTTTACACTCTAAATTTAATTGACGATCGAAAACAAAATTTCGGCGGAACATTCCATTTTTCTAGGGTAGGGTGACTATTTGACCAATACTGGTGTAAATAACACAATATAAGCACACTATAATATTTACCTACCTTGCATTTGCAAGATATAATGGATTTCATTCCAAAATAAAAGTAAAGTAGGATCCATTGCTGGAGGTGCTGAACATTGAATAACAAAACCATGCTGCATAGCCTACGTTTTACTTGGTACATCCGAACACCCACCCCCAACACCCCACCAGCAAACAAAGCAAAAAACAGTCATGCGCAGACGACAATTTCTAAAAATGACGCCGCCATGTTATTTTATTTTTACAGCGAAAACATGCGGGTCAAATTGATTTTTGGGACTTGTGAAGCTTAACGGATTGTTATGGCAAGATTGTAAACATATCCAAGAGCGTCTATTTTCACTGTATATAACCATATCAGGTATAAAAAATATATAGCAAGTAATCAAAAAATAATCTCAATTCATATTCGACGTATATTCACCCGGAAATGCACAGTAAGTTTTAAATGAGTGGTATCATTTTTAACGGCAAATTTTAATGGTAATATTATACGTCAATAATCGCCACAGTGTCTATATCTATTTCAAATGTTAATCAATTAACATATCCGTGACGACATCTTCCAGATTTCGCTTTAATATTTAGTTAAAAAGAAAAATACTAATGCCTATATAAAAATATTGTTTGTTTTCTCTTTTACCTCCCTACCCACCTTTTGTTTTGCCCCTGTCCAAAACTTTTATTGCGTTTTCACATATTATATGTATTTGTAAATGGCACAAGACCAAACCTGATGACAGTCTAAAACTGAACACAATGTTACATGTAGTAACAGACTGTTACTTCTTTAAATTGACAGAACATAACTATAACGTTATGCATCAATCATGTTAGTAAATATGAATAGTATCAAAGGCGGTTATGCATGCATGCATGCAATGTCAATCAATATAATCGATCATCGATCTAATACATCAAATCTAGTATAAGCGCTAATTACCGATTTCCCATCCTGTCACTGCTATTCAAATGTTAAATAAAATAAAATGGTTTACCTTCCCACCATGCTGGGTCGGTAAACAGCAAACAAACATATACCTTTTTTTAATTACGGCATAATGAGATCCTTATATTGTTTAAACTTCTATCCGTGTTCGTGTAGCAGTTACACTATGAATACTGATAAATACATACTAAAGTAATACAGTCACCTTTATACACACCTGCCTTGTAGAAAGATCTCTTCCTAAAGTAACACAGTGACCTTTATACACACCTGCCTTGTAGAAAGATCTCTTCCTAAAGTAACACAGTGACCTTTATACACACCTGCCTTGTAGAATTTTGTTTTCCAAACATAAATACTAAAGTAACACAGTGACCTTTATACACACCTGCCTTGTAGAAAGATCTCTTTCAAACATAAATACTAAAGTAACACAGTGACCTTTATACACACCTGCCTTGTAGAAAGATTTCTTCCAAAAGTAAATACTAAAGTAACACAGTGACCTTTATACACACCTGCCTTGTAGAAAGATCTCTTCCAAACATAAATACTAAAGTAACACAGTGACCTTTATACACACCTGTTTTGTAGAACGATCTATCTTCCAAGCATAACTACTAAAGTATCACGGTGACCTTTATACACACCTGCTTTGTAGAAAGATCTCTTTCAAACATAAATACTAAAGTAACACGGTGACCTTTATACACGCCTGTTTTGTAGAAAGATATTTTCCAAACATAAATACTAAAGTAATACGGTGACCTTTATACACACCTGCTTTGTAGAAAGATCTCTTCCAAACGTAAATACTAAAGTAACACAGTGACCTTTATACACACCTGCTTTGTAGAAAGATCTCTTCCAAACATAAATACTAAAGTAACACGGTGACCTTTATACACACCTGCTTTGTAGAAAGATCTCTTCCTAAAGTAACTCAGTGATCTTTATACACACCTGTCTTGTAGAAAGATCTCTTCCAAACATTAATACTAAAGTAACACAGTGACCTTTATACACACCTGTTTTGTAGAAAGATCTCTTCCAAACATAAATACTAAAGTAACACGGTGACCTTTATACACACATGTTTTGTAGAAAGATCTCTTCCAAACATCAATACTAAAGTAACACAGTGACCTTTATACACACCTGTTTTGTAGAAAGATCTCTTCCAAACATAAATACTAAAGTAACACGGTGACCTTTATACACACCAGTTTTGTAGAAAGATCTCTACCTAAAGTAACACAGTGACATTTATACACACCTGTTTTTTTAGAAAGATCTCTTCTTAAAGTAACACAGTGACCTTTATACACATCTGCCTTGTAGAAAAATCTCTTCCAAACATAAATACTAAAGTAACACAGTGACCTTTATACACGCCTGTTTTGTAGAAAGATCTCTTCCAAACATAAATACTAAAGTAACACGGTGACCTTTATTCACACATGTTTTGTAGAAAGGTCTCTTCTAAACATAAATACTAAAGTAACACGGTGACCTTTATACACACCTGTTTTGTAGAAAGGTCTCTTCCAAACATAAATACTAAAGTAACACGGTGACCTTTATACACACCTGCCTTGTAGAAAGATCTCTTCCAAACATAAATACTAAAGTAACACAGTGACCTTTATACACGCCTGTTTTGTAGAAAGATCTCTTCCAAACATAAGTACTAAAGTAATACGGTGACCTTTATACACACTCTTTGTAGAAAGATCTCTTCCTAAAGTAACACAGTGTCCTTTATACACACCTGCCTTGTAGAAAGATGTCTACCAAACATAAATACTAAAGTAACACGGTGACCTTTATACACACCTGCCTTGTAGAAAGATCTCTTCCATACATGTGTGTTCCATATTTGCCTAAACTTACTAAATCATACTGCATATGGTTGTTATTATTTTTGTATGGTGTTTTACGTCATTTTCAACACATGTAAGGTTATACATGACGGTCGATTTTTTTTGTGGTGGAAGCAAACCACCCACTTTTCCTGGGTAGAACCAGTAATGTACACACTTATGCATATATGTGTGTATTATTTAAACATGTTCATGGGCCATATTTGGCTTAAATAAAGAAATAAACATATATACTGAAAAGAAAAAGAAACGCATAATGGGTATTTCCGCTATATATTGTATGTTTAATATGCTACTGCTAATCAAATGGTACAGGGCGACATTAGGTCTGTCCTTTTGGAAAAAAGATTTAAACAGCACCGAACACACAAATGGTTACCTCTTGAAAGTGTCATTATCGACAGAATGCGCATTTGTCTCAAGCAGGTGAGACAACTTAGGCTTTAAACGTTGCAGTCTCTTAACATTAGACACAATACTAAACTGGCTTAACTTTTTCAAGCGAAACTTCAACATTTATGAATTTCGTGGAACAAAGTATACTTTGATTAAACGGTCTACTACATGACAGAGTTGTCCTTTCTGTAATTAGTTGTAGCCCCTTTTTGTAGAAAACACGTGAGATAGATGTGGAATATTACGTGGAATTAGGTGTATATAATAGTGTAATATAGGCAAATTTTTGATTATGCTTTTCTTTTCCCTTTCAGTATGTATTATTATTAAATTTTGAATATATAGTTACTTGTTATACCATAGAATATTTAAAATGTCAATTTTGTAACTGTTAAACAGCAATTTAGTATTTTTTCGAAACACTCCATGGATTCCTCTTCGGCAGCCATGGTAACGTTGTTGACATGTAAGACTCTGATTTGAGGGAACGCCTCCGTGGCCGGGATGGTAAAGACGCCGAGTTTGAAATATTCTCGCCTTTAACTCTACGGGTTCGTATACCACTGGAATGTCGACTTGAAATAAAACCGAGTCTGCTGATTTTATCTCTTGTTTGTGTTTGTTGCTTCCAAGGGATCCCCTTTTCAGTATTTATTGTAAGAAAGCGTAAATTCTTGCGGATAGCGGGAGGTTTACAGTACTAGTTATACCCAGGAAAATATGAATGGTCTGCCTCTACCACGAACAAATCGATCGTCATATATAGCCTAAAATGTGCGAGTTTACCATTCAATGCAATCATGCTTTGAGAATGTCACTCTTGATTAACGGCGCAAAACTTTAATTGGCAAATCCATTCCCAGATGACCAATTCATCAAGCAAAACAGCTAAAACATGGCTTAATTACGTCAGTAATCAATTTAAACGATATGACACCAGCAGCTCATTGGCTAATAGTGCCGCATTTCTGTAATGAGCCGACTAAGTACTGCAGAAGTACAACGCGAGAATAGTTATCATAGCGGTATTATATTGAAGAGGAAAAGAAGTGTTATTTGACTGACGAAAACATTTTGAATAGTTTAATAAAATGAAGAATGGCGTGTGACAACACTTTTAAGTGTAGTCAAGGCTTTAGGAAAATTGCCATGTTTCTGTGGATAAGTATGTATTAAAAACTGTTTAAAACATGTTTAACTTTTTTTTTAACTTACGCGTTTGACATTGTGAATGACTAGTTTTTACTGTGTCTTGTTTAGACGGTATCTGATGTCGAAACTTTACAAAACCAACTGTTTTTAACGTCGCTTTTCATGAATCCACATAATTAAAACAAAGATTTTTTTTAAAATAAATTTGTAAATTTGTTTTATTTCCCATTCCAGGTGTTATTTCATGTTCGTGGATTTTAGCCAAAGTCTCAGGTAAGTGGTTTAGACATTACTATTATTGTATAGAGGAGACTGGAGCCGATTGCACATTGGTTCATTAAAGGGGCACATGCCAATATTTTAGTTTTATCGAAATTTAAACTTAACCTCTCGATTTATTAACCCAGTATCAGTTTAACTTTAATACTGCTTGCATATAATTCAATAACATGTTTAGTTTGCTAATTGTCTTCTCTGTTCTTCCATATGTTTAAATATATTATTGGTGCAAAGTAATCAACAATAAATAACAGTTCAGATAATTAATATTAACGATTATAAAAAAAGAAAAAAAGTTATGTCGAAAAAGCTAAAGGGACGCCGTGAGTTTTAAACAAATCAAGATTGCCATATGTCCGTTTAAACCTCCGACAGTGCATTCCATATACGTAATTTCTTTCCAATTTTTAATTTGAGAAAACATCGAAATAACAATAATTCATGCAGCACATGATGGTAGAACAGTGTGTGCATGTGTTTTGTAAATTGTAAATGCAAGTACGGCCAAACCGAGTGATCAAATATCTTGCATCCCCGTTTCAACAGTTAACCTAAATGTTATTGTATTCTTGGAGCATATGCATTTCGCCGTAATTCTCACGAGAATCTGCAATATATAAATTTTTAATAATATCCGTTTCAATAGAACCTTTAAACAATCGTATCTTCTTTGTTTGTCGTCCGATTTTGATAATTATTTCGCCTTTTCCAAGTTGTTTAGAACTCTCAATAATAAAGATGGCAATCTTGATTTGCTTATTTTGGCGGGTTAGTTTCTTTAAAAAATATGCATACGTGCTGGAACATGTTAGACTTGAACTACCATTCCGATGCCGTTCTGGCTGGACTGAACGGCCAGACACTACACATCACCACATTAAAAACGGAATTCGTTCCCGAATTTCTAGAGTTTGTTTGTTCGTTTGAAAAGTGTTTTACGTCATTTTTAGCATGTTAGGCCATATATGACGGTCGATTTGTTTTTTGTGGTAGCGGAGACCATCCCATTTTTTCTGGGTAGAACCAGTGCTAAAGCATACCTCCCGCCATTCAGAGAGGCAAAGGATCGTATGATTGTTCTTTTTTTATGTTGCAGTCCAACTTGTGGGCTACATTACCTTCTTCTTTTTTTTACAGTTACCTCTGTTCATTATGGTTTGATTAGTAATAAATCCGTCAAACGATACATGTCATACATTTTCCACTGGCTGTATCGCTGGACATTTTCCAACTTATCTGGTTTTCCATCATTTATCCCTTTCCGTATTTTCTTTATGTTACCCACAACCAGCTTCGGGTACCTGCATTCACTTTCAAACTGCATGTTTAAAACAGGGCATTTTTGAAAGCATACAAATCAATTTAAACATGCAGTTTACCATTTCTGATTACTGAATACGTCAGCATGCCGATGATGATGTAATATTACTTGACTCTATTTTCTTACATGACATATATTGTAAATGACGTAAAACACCGTACAAACAAATCATTCGAGATAACTATTATACCTACAGCGTCACATTTCAGTCGCACCGGGTAATATTATTCTGATTTCTAGTTTTGATCACCTTCGACACTTGATTGTTACTAAAAACGTCTTGACCGTTTGTGCAATTTTTTTTTTAAAACCGGAAACACATGACCGTAATTATTATGTTTTCATTATAGTATTTTTGACCATACACATTTAGTTCGTCAATATAATGCCGAAGTTTCCCTCTTTGTTTATTATTAATTTAGTGTCTTTCTTCCGTTCTGTATATCTTTGATAGAAGGTACGTCTGTATCAGCCAATCAGAAATGATACCAGAATCTCGCTAAAATGGCTGCTGCGTCAAACCGTTTTTTAGAAGAACAGTTCTTGACATTTGTCTTGAAAACAAATAAGCGTCGCAGAGGATCTAGAGTATCTGATTTCCGGTGCCATCCTCTACCACCCTCCCTTTTCTGTTGTCATGCTGACTTCAGTTGTTTATATCTTGCATGTTTTGTTTTCCTTCTTCTTATTTTACAGTAGTATATATCTATCATTACTATGTTATAATTTGTGGACTACGCTACCCACGTTCTTTGTTTCACAGTTACCCCTGTTCTTAATAGTTCGATTAGTAATAATCCGCCAAACGATACATTTTCCTACTGTATTGTTGCTGTATTGTTGGTAATAATCCGCCAAACGATACATTTTCCTACTGTATTGTTGCTGTATTGTTGGTAATAATCCACCAAAGTAATCCGCCAAAGGATACATTTTCCTACTGTATTGTTGGTAATAATCCGCCAAAGTAATCCGCCAAAGGATACATTTTCCTACCGTATTGTTTGTAATAATCCGCCAAACGATACATTTTCCTACTGTATTGTTGGTTATAATCCACCAAAGCAATCAGCCAAAGGATACATTTTCCTACTGTATTGTTGGTAATAATCCGCCAAAGTAATCCGCCAAAGGATACATTTTCCTTCTCTATTGTTGGTAATAATCCGCCCGACGATACATTTTCCTGCTGTATTGTTGGACATTTTAAAACATATCTGGTTGTCTATGGGGCGCCGTTTTACTATTTAATCACTATTTATAGATATCCATAATTGAACTAAAGATATCTTTTAAATCGAAAAATATCTATAACTCGATTTATAGATATCTTAAAACGAATTATGGATATCTATAATTCAATTGAAATATATATATATCTTATTTCGATTTTAAGATATCAATAATTCAATAAAAGATATCTATATATCGTTTTTATAAATATCTATAATTCAATATAAGATCTCTTTAAATCGCTTCGAATATATCAGATTGTTCGATGCGATACGCCAGTAAATATTTCCAGGGGACCGGTAAGGGGCGCCGTTTTACTATTTAATCACTATTTACAGATACTATCCATAATTCAAATTTAAGATATCTATAAGTCGATGTATAGATATCTTAAAATGAATTATGGATATCTATAGTTCAATTGAAATATAGATATCTTATATTCGATTTTAAGATATCAATAATTTCAGTTTAAAGGGACACATGGCAATATTGATTTTTTAAAAACTTGTGGCGTCCCGTGAGTTTTTCTACATAAATGTTAATTATAAGAATTGTATCAAGCCATTTGTTTTTGCATATCATTATTTTTTAATATTATTGCACTAATAATATATTAAAACGTATAGTATAATAAGACGAAATAGTGAATACTTAAAATTTTATTTATTTAAATGTAACCAGGGTAAAAGTAAAAATGATACTGGATATATAAATCGAGACATCCATTTCAAACTATTCAAGATTGCCGTGTGTCCCTTTAAGATATCTATACATCGATTTATAGAAATCTATAATTCAGTATAAGATATCTTTAAATCGCTTCGAATTATAGATATCTATATATCAGTTAATTCATATTAATTGCTTTATTAGTTTATTAATAGCTCGGACCAGTTCGTGGACAGTGAATACATTAACGTTTAGATATCATTAATTCAACGGTATTTATGGATATCCATAATTCCCTTAACGATATCTATAAATCGATTTATGGATATCTTAAATTGAATTATAGATATCTATAAATATAATATAAGATATCTATAAATGCTCGTCAAATAATGACATCTTAATATGAATTATGGATATCCATAATTCGAATAGGAGATATCTATAAATCGATTAAGAGATATATTTAAATGAATTAAAGATACCTTTAATTCAATTATAATGGATATTTATAAATAATGAATAAATAGTAAAACGGCGCCCTATATTTCCGTCATTTATCCTTTTCAAGATTTTCTTTATGTAACCCATAACCAGCTTCGGGTACCTGCATTCACTTTCAAACTGCATGTTTAAATGAGATTATCTCGGATCGCCAAATGGCATGGAATCAGAAGAATGGGCAAACGGATCGATTCTCGAACACAAGACCCCTAGGATGATCGTTCCGATGCTTACTCTACCGACTGAGTTAACCGGTCTGTTAGTATTGATCATCTTCGACGCTTGATTTTAGATACCCTTTGTGCATTTTTTTTTTGAAACTGGAACCACACGTCCGTAATTATGATACGAGAATCTCGGTAAAATGGATGACGCTTCAAAAAAAAAAAGGAATGATTTAAACATATTTTATTGCCATATACTATATACAAGTACAACGAAATCGGGTCGGGCCACAAGTGCTACCGACATTAGTTACGGCCCTTCCCTACAAAGGAGTTTTAACAAATATAATGAACGGCAATTGCTATTAACACGTATCAGTAAGCTGGATTAACTACAACATGATACAGTAGAACATGTTAAGATATTTAGAAAATAGAAATAAAAAAATAAAGGAAATGTAGAAGTGGAAGAAAGAATAATGCAACACACGTGACATTGCTCGGGTTCATCAGAACAGATGAAATGTAATGGCAAACCTTAGTAAATCGATGACTATCTCTAATAAAGTTTTGAACAGAATTAAAAATCAGACCATTTTCTTGTGTTGTAAGATCTAACCTTCCAAACAATAATGTATTTGAGCTTAACAGATGAAACGAACGTGTTGACTGGAAGAGTTCGAGCCTTTTAACATTGAATTTTATACATTCAAGAAGAAATGATTTGCATCTTCATTACCCTGACCGCAATTGCATTGAGGCGATTCGCGTAAATGATTTTGAAAAAGATCATTATTGAGATTACTACATGAATTTCTTATCCTAGAATGCATAACAGATAAAAAAAACAACGTACACCAGATAAGTAAAAACTAGGAACATTTGAACTAGTAAACATTGTTAGCATAAGGTGACCTTTCCACCGACCGTTCCAAGGCGGTAGCCCTATTGTCAACCCTGTTTTTGTGTTTGTGATGTCGTATTTGACCTTTTATTCATTTGTAATGTTGTATTCTTTTGTAATGTTGTTCTTTGTTTCTGTGTTTTTTTGTTGTTGAATGTCGTCTTTGAATGCTACTTTTCCAGTTCGATTTTTTAATCCATATTTGAATATGTTTAATGAGCCTGAATTTCTAATATCTAAAGGTAAATCATTATAGAGTTCATAGCTGATGGAATAAATGAATTCATAAAAATAGATGTTCTAACTGAAGTCTGCGAGAAATTTTCTGCGTTCCTGAGGGGATATGGAGTCTCTTCCGCTACGGTTCTTGACAGTAGATTTGCCAAGTATTCAGGCACTGTTCCGTTTTTCATTTTATATAAAACAGAAAGTTTTTGGAATTTACGCCGTTCTGATAACGTTAGCCACCCTATTTCATTCATTAAATCAACAACAGATACCGAACGTGTAAGACCGACCGGTCACAATACGCGCAGCTTCATATTGTATTTTTTTAAGTTTATTTTTTTTTCCATATTCGCTGCAGCCATCCCATACATAGCAGCATATTCTAAGATTGGACGGACATAATAATAATAATAATAATATAATAATAATGCTGAAGACTTTATTTAGTCTGAGAACTCATTTGAAACTAGTCAGTCTTCCATGAGGCCTTCAACAATATGAATATATACAATATTTACAAAGGAAATGATATAAATTTAATGTGATTTTAGTTTATTCACTTTTCAGTAAAAGGAAATATTTTCAGATAGAGTTGTAAATACAGGAATAACAGATTGGCATTGTCAATGGAACGGATGTGAATTCCCCACGTTAGAGCCTGAATAGACAAACGATTTTCTTGAAAACTCGCTTTTCGGTCTAGGCGAATTTAGCTGTAGATTCTTAGGTGGGTACTTAGGAGTATATATTTGCGAGACATTTTGAAATTCATGAGCATGCTATGATGGTTATAATGAAATATATATTTTTTAGAGTAACGGGATCTAGCATGTACGAGGGCTGTTCGGAAGTATGAAATATAATATAGTTTATGAATTATGTTTATTCAAAAACATACATATAGGGGAGGGCAGCGCAGTCCGACGTCGCCAACAACGTCAAATCGTGACGTTACTTGATTTCTGCAGCGTTTCTATTTAGTTAATGGTATCTACTCTTTCTCAAAGTGTCTTCCTGCACACGATATACACTTCTCATGTCTATGCACCCATGTATTAAACACATTCTGAAACCATTGTCAAAACTTGAAATTATGTTTGAAACTTCAGTATTTTTTGTGCGATTGAAATTCCAATATCACACATTTGCGCGATTTTCCCGACGGTGATACGCCTGTCGTTATCTAGCCCCACCTTTATTAACGCCATATTTTCGTCAATAACGCTGGGTCTGCCCCATGTTTGGTCATCGCTTGTTGATGTGCGCCCATCATGGAAGCGTTTATACCATCCGTAAACGAGTGCCCGAGACAAGGAAGACTTCCCTGATGACTTGTCCAACAATAGTTTAGTCTCTGTTGGTGTTTTCCTACCAATACTTTCACAGAATTTAATAATAACACGCTGTTCATTTTTAATTTTTGACGCCATTTTTTTTACATTCTCTAGTAAAGTAGCATGTTGTTTTATGGTATCACGGTACTTAAATGGTTTGACGAAAAAAACTAAACTGTAAACATTATTTAAATAAAATGGAAGCTCAAATGCTTTCTGCGACCCTTCTACTTAATTGTTATGATATAAAATGTATTCAATTTTACGTAAAAATGTCAGAATTAGATTCGATAAGAAGGGTACCCTCATTGAGCTTATTATTGTTTAAGTTCTATGGTATCAAGGTATGCACATATTGTGTATCCTGTATTTGTTAGTACCTGGTATAGGATTCAATGAGTGACCATTTCTAGAAACAATAATGTACAACAGACTCATCGGACTACAAATTAATGAATGTTATAACCTTCAAGTTAATGGAAACTGCATTTATGGAGACTATGGGTGATGAATTTTAAAGAGCCGAAGGAAACTGTCAACAGTTTTGTATTATTTTGAAATATCCTTTTATTTCTGATAAATATACCACTTTTTTCAATTATTTTATTATATGTACCTAAAGTCATCACATCTATAAAATAATTATCATATTTTAGCAGAGATGCATACCGTGATACCATAGAACCTTGCGATGCACGTGAAACCGTCACTTGGATGACGTTGAAACTTTTCCTGACGTAACGTCAATCACTGATTGTTATAGTTAGATGTTTTCGCGCTAGTAATTTCAATTAAATTGGACATGCCGTTCAAATTTTATAGCACTTGTCTCAAAATCTTTCCTACAGCCCTCGTATATGCTAAGTTTTTACCTATTTAATTTGTTATACTCCGTCACAAAAATGTAACGAGCATTTAGTGTTACCATTGTCAGTCCGTCCGCCCGTCCGTCCAAAACATGTTTCCGTTTGGACTTTTCTTTTAATTATGTCAATTTGTTTGTGACTGACAGCGCTAAAACGATTTATCCGTGTACCGTGGACACATGTTCCAACTGAGTGTGTGGAGATTTGATAACTTACCGTACTGTCGTTTGAAAAAAATAACTTTATTCGATTTTGGAATGTTACTCTGGGTACTCGAGTTAGCGGATTTTGGTGATTTCGATTTTACACGGCTAATATATTTTCATTGAAGTTGGAATATTGTCCTATTTGCTATTTTATTCGTGAAGATATGTTTGTACATCTTCCTCTGAGGCTCCTGTCTCAAAAGGTTTTCTCCATGGCGGAGACATGTCTGCTTAGAAACTTCATCCACCTCATCTCCCACTGAGGCTCCTATCTCAATAGGGTTCGTGCCCTGGCGGAGGCATGTATGATGGGAAACTTCATCCATCTTATCTCCCACTGAGGCTCCTATCTCAATAGGGTTCGTGCCTTGGCCGAGACATGTCTGCTGGGAAACTTCATCCATCTTATCTCCAACTGAGGTTCCTGTCTCAATAGGGTTGGTGCCCTGGCGGAGGCATTTTTTCTGGGAAACTTCATCCATTTCATCTCCCACTGAGGCTCTTGTCTCTACAGGTTTGGTGCCCTGGCGGAGGCATGTCTGATGGGAAACTTCATCCATTTCATCTCCCACTGAGGCTCTTGTCTTTACAGGTTTGGTGCCCTGGCGGAGGCAAGTCTGATGGGAAATTTCATCCGTTCCTCTCCCACAGAGGCTCCTGTCTCAATAGGGTTCGTGCCCTGGCGGAGACATGTCTGATGGGAAACTTCATCCATCTCATCTCCCACTGAGGCTCCTGTCTCAATAGGGTTCGTGCCTTGGCGGAGGCATTTCTGATGGGAAGCTTCTTCCATTTCATCTGCAACTGAGGCTCCTGTCTCAACAGGTTTGGTGCCTTGGCGGAGGCATGTCTGATGGGAAACTTCATTCATCTCATTTTCCACTGAGGCTCCTATCTCAATAAGGTCCTTACCCTGGCAGAGACATATCTTCTGGGAAACCTCATCCATTTCATCTCCCACTGAGGCTCCTGTCTCAACAGGGTTCATGCCCTGGCGGAGATATGTCTGATGGGAATCTTCATCCATCTCATCTCCCACTGAGGCTCCTATCTCAATAGGGTACGTGCCCTGGCGGAGGCAAGTCTTCTGGGAAACTTCATCCATTGCATCTCCAACTGAGGTTCCTATCTCAATAGGGTTGGTGCCCTATCGGAGACATTTCTGATGAGAAACTTCATCCATCTCATCTTCCACTGAGGCTCCTATCTCAATAGGGTTCGTGCCCTGGCGGAGGCAAGTCTTCTGGGAAACCTCATCCGTCTCATCTCCCACTGAGGCTCCTGTCTAAATAGGGTTCATGCCCTGGCGGAGTCATGTCTGCTGGGAAACTTCATCCATCTCATCTCCCACTGAGGCTCCTATCTCAATAGGGTTGGTGCCCTGGCGGAGACATGTCTGATGGGAAACTTCATCCATTTCATCGCCCACTGAGGCTCCTATCTCAATATGGTTCATGCCCTGGCGGAGACATGTCTGATGGGAAACTTCATCTATCTCATCTCCCACTGAGGCTCCTATCTCAATATGGTTCATACCCTGGCGGAGACATGTCTGATGGGAAACTTCATTCATTTCATCTCCCACTGAGGCTCCTATCTCAATAGGGTTCGTGACCTGGTGGAGACATGTCTGATGGGAGACTTCAACCATCTCATCTCCCACTGAGGCTCCTGCCTCAATAGGGTTCGTGCCCTGGCGGAGGCATGTCTGATGGGAAGCTTCATCCATCTTATCACCCACTGAGGCTCCTATCTCAATAGGGTTCGTGCCTTGGCGGAGACATGTCTGCTGGGAAACTTCATCCATCTCATCTCCCACTGAGGCTCCTGTCTCAATAGGGTTCGTGCCCTGTCGGAGGCATTTCTGATGGGAAACTTCATCCATTTCATCTCCCACTGAGGCTCTTGTCTCAATAGGGCTGGTGCCCTGGCGGAGACAAGTCTTGTGGGAGACTTCATCCATCTCATCTCCCACTGAGGCTCCTATCTCAATAGGGTTCTTGCCCTGGCGGAGGCATGTCTGATGGGAAACTTCATCCATTTCATCTCCCACTGAGGCTCCTGTCTCAATAGGGCTGGTGCCCTGGCGGAGACAAGTCTGATGGGAGACTTCATCCATCTCATCTCTTACTGAGGCTCCTATCTCAATAAGGTTCGTACCCTGGCGGAGACAGATCTGCTGGGAAACCTCATCCATTGCATCTCCCATTCAGGCTCCTGTCTCAATAGGGTTCGTGCCCTGGCGGAGGCATGTCTGCTGGGAAACTTCATCCATGTCATCTCCCACCACTGAGGCTCCTGTTTCAATTGGGTTCGTGCCCTGGCGGAGGCATGTGTGATGGGAAACCTCATCCATCTCATCTCCCACTGAGGCTCTTGTCTCAATAGGGCTGGTGCCCTGGCGGAGACAAGTCTGATGGGAGACTTCATCCATCTCATCTCCCACTGAGGCTCCTATCTCAATAGGGTTCGTGCCCTGGTGGAAGCATGTCTGATGGGAAACTTCATCCATTTCATCTCCCAATGAGGCTCCTGTCTCAATAAGGTTCGTGCCCTGGCGGGACATGTCTGCTGGGAAACTTCATCCATCTCATCTCCCACTGAGGCTCCTATCGCAATACGTTTCGGTCCCTGGCGGAGGCATGTCTGCTGGGAAACGTCAACTTTCATTTCCCTCTGATGTAGGATGTATGAACAACCCATTTAATTGCATTCATGGTTTGTATATATCTATGATACTGGTTTCGTGATACAAGAATCTGTATATCTTCCTCTTCAATCCTACATGAAACAGAATGGCAATCCTGAATACTTTTATTACGCGCTATAATGCCAGAACGGCATACTGTTAGGTATTGTTTAAAGGGACACAGATATTTTGAAGCTTTAAACGGTAGTAAGCAAACATTACAATTAGCTTAATATTATATTTTCAGTGTTCTCCTTATTACAGAGATGCAATAATATTTTATTTTGTGTTACAAAATGCGAGATGCTATTAAATAATCTAAATTATTGGTTACATCAGTCTGTAAAGGACATTTGGATTGGCAATATTTACTCTTTTAGATCATCATACAGTAACTTTAAAGGTACATTAGACGTAACGTTTAGCTATTACGTTGACACACATTACACAATTACCATTATTGACTATTTACTAAACAGAAACAAGGTGTTTTGACGGAATTCAATAGCGGTACAAAAATTAAATACCGCTTCGTGCAGTTGTCCAAGCCAACACTAAAACTAGACGCGCGGGTAATAAATAATTGACGACCACGTTAGCAGTTGAGCTAAGCGGGAAATTTATGCAATTGCAAGATATACCATATTCAAAACCTTAATGCATAATTGAACTGAATGTTATTTAACGGCTCATCAACACAGTATAGGTTATTTAGAGCCGCCCCAGAGAGAGGGGAAGGATACATAGGAAACCGGGGACCGTGCCCTACTCTTACTATGGAATAGATTCCCATAGTTCTTTAACGTGCTCGGAGGAAAGACCGATACACGGGACCACCCGGTTTACGTCCCCACCCGACGGACGAAAATGAATGTGACGTAAGCAACATATATAAAAAATATATTGTGGTCCCAGCTATGTTTATAAACAATAAATAATTTGTTGTTGTTGTTGTTTCAAGTTCATATAGTTATAACAACACACTTATTTCGGCATTTGGGTCTATGTTCATGATATTATGTATATATTTCACTGAATACAATCAGACATATTTGGTTATGCTTAGTATATTCTTTACTTATGGACAGTGTACCTTTAAGGAAACCCGTTTACGTCCCAGTTTTAGGTGTGTGCGGGTCAGGTTCCCCGCTCTCAGGTCACATATAAATAATACACATAAAATGACAATCAGCATTGCATAAACTACGTTAAACAATGGATGCTGGCATTATATTTTATATTTTGAAAGACAAGGAGTGTGTTGCTCATTCTCTTGTGTATTATATTGACAGTAGCTTGCCTACTCGCCGGTGCATGGGCATTGTTGAAGAGTATTATGTAAATGGACAGTTTTGACATGAGTATGTCTATATATAAATCGTTCGCAGTAGCTTTTAACCTATGTTTAAAGCTACAGAGTCCCTATATCGATCGAATTCTTCTTTGTAGACGTGTCTTTATTTGTAACTTCATGTTCACCAGCTCATGTCGAAATCGGGTATTTAAGCGAGCAAATATAGCGTAGGAAATCTTTAGTTGCGTTCAAATATGTTAAGTTATTTTGCCTTATAATATATGGTATTTAGTATACTATTTTCTCAAGTAGCGTTGTAGTTCAGTGGATAGAGCACAGGACTTGAAATCAGAAGGTCGTGTGTTCGAGACCCGAAAGAAGCTAACATTTTTTTATTTTTTTTTCTGTAAAAATTACTGTTACCTGTGTATAGGTACGATGTGCACTGGTCGATGTATATACAGTAAATGATTTCCTACGTGTGTGTGTGTGTGGAGTTCTAAGGTTTAGAGTCCGTCCGCCAACGACGTGTTAAAAAAAGTTAGCTTCTTTCGGGTCTCGAACACACGACCTTCTGATTTCAAGTCCTGTGCTCTATCCACTGAACTACAACGCTACTTGAGAAAATAGTATACTAACTACCATGTATTATGAGGCAAAATAACTTAACATATTTAAACGCAACTAAAGACGGATCAATAAATATGCAGTACATATTGTCGCACGTGTAAATTAACATTGCCTGGTGTATACTGTATCTTATCAATATGAAACTAATACTTTGCCTCAAATCAACCATATCTCGACTTGTTATTTAGCGCTTGATGAGTTTGTGTGCGCGCTCTTGTTATTATGTAATGCCTATTTAGTGTTAAAAATGCTACAAAATACCAATAAATAGCAGTGGTGTAGAGGTTCAGCGTACATCTTTCAAGTGTTACAAGTGCAAGGCTGTGGTTCAAATCCCGTTCCGGGCAACTATTTGTTATCACATATATTCTGGAGACGTATATTTACCTGTACGGAGGCTAAATAAAAATGTGAAATTTTACGTATCGATTTCTCCTTATATACCGACTTTTGGAGTGTTCGTCGATTTGAAACTACTTCACACGTGACTCATTCATATTCATCAGTTATAACCAGTTAAAATAGGGACTGTACAGCTTTAAGTTAACATTTTCATTTCAGAAGCATAATTAGTTATTCACGAGGCGTGAAACATCATTCATGCATCGATGCTTTACTAATTTACTCTGAACGTATGTATATCATGCCTCTTTATAATTATACTTTCATTTGGCGTAAAACTTTCATTCATTCATTCATCCATTCATTCTTCGTTCGTTCGTTCGTTCGTTCGTTGTTCTAGTCCGGTGCAGGATGGGGCATACACGTTATACTCATTCATGCTTACCAAAATGCGCCGTAAACGGTCAAACATATCTTGTTGGAATGTGTAGACTTTAATCCTATGCGGCAAAGATACTACAATGTTAAGACTATGAAAGAGTTATTTGATACTATAGATTTTAGTCTTGTTTTAGATTTCTTTAAAGAAGTCAGACTTTATAAATCATTATAAGATGTTCTTATATATATTTACTTGTTTATATACCCGTTGACGGGCATTTGTTGATTTACATACATACATAGTTTATATTACTATTATCCCTTATTTGCAAATATTTCTACCTTTATATATTTACATGAATTTTTAATTACTACTTCATTTCTTCATCTTTTATCAAGTTTTGCACACAATATGACCTATTTATTTGTCGACGTGCCGTAAAACTCCGTTCATTCGTTCGTTTGTTCGTGGGGCGGGTGCGGATGGCTAACACTGTTTGCGGAAGGTTATATGCATACATGCATTGTTACCTAATTGTTCAGTTTTAAAGGTACACGTAAGTAAAGCACAAAGCATATAACTCTGATTTATATTCAGTGAAATTAGGCCACTGCAGATCCCTTTGGAGGGGTAGGCAGAGGGGTAGAATCCCCCAAATGAATGTTCATTTTATATTTTTTTGTTCATGTTTATTAAAAGTCTTCATCATGATCCCTGCATTGTTTCAGGTGCCATCTCGCTCATATCAAAAGAGCAGTGGCAGAAAAACAATAAACGTTGCTCCAGCGTAAATGGAGTTTCTACGATAGAATTTGCAGCAACTCTGCAGTTCAGGGTGAGAAGGTTCTAGGCCCATTTTCCATATTTTATCTCGATGTACATGGAGGATGAGCCTGGCATGTTCATGCCTGTTAGGCGCCATATAACCTTTCATGTGTTGGTGCGCCTTAAAACCCAATTCAATTCAATTCAATTCAGTGAAATTAGTCTGAAGTAATAAATTCCTGAAATTTAGTTAAATATTGGTCATACTAAGTATATGTTGTGTGAGTTTTATAAGTTCAAAGTTACGGCTAGTGTATCTTTAAGGGATTGGGTTCACCGTTATCTATCATATTGTCCCGGTAATACGTACAGATACATATTTTCCGTAAGTTTGACATATCGATCTCAGCATTTTTATAATGAATTGATATGCATACAGTTGAAATATTATATGAAATGGTTATCACATTTCTCTTGGGAGTCGTTAATTAGACAGTATTCAAGCACGATTGCATTTTTGAAAAAAAATGTACGTACTTTTACCCAAAGATCTAAAAGCATTACCTCTCTATTTTACCATAGCGTGTGTCACTTTCCACTAGTAGGAAATAAATCACATAAATTGCTTGAATCTCATTATCTCATTAAATTCAAATTCTAATTACGCTTTAATACTCTCCGCTTCTTGTAGCCTAGGGTATCGTAGCGTCATAAAAGCTCTGATTTTAATGAGATCGTTGCACTTTGTAAGTCCCAAACGTATTAAAAGTCCATCTCTGCAATACATACAACTTTACAGGTGTCATGAATAGTTAATTTGTTGATGTTTTTTTGCGTTACTCAGGTAGACAAAGGACGAAAGGCGGCTATATCACCATAGAGAATAGTTAATGAATTGCATCCATCAGTATAGGTTCACATACTTTTTTATGCCGAATAAATCCCGTTCAGTTAAAAATCGAATACGCGAGTTTCCGCATCCTTGCACGAGGAGAACGCTCTACACCGTTGCGGTATAGAGCTGTGAGGCGTCACCCTGCTACGAATCAGCAGCGATTACTTTCGCGTCGCCTGCATTACATTCCATTTAAAACATAAATATAAAACCTAAACTGTATTACGGTACACATAAATGTTCTCACCTGATGCAGTTGTATGTCATTGTTGCCTTACAAGTACATGGTTCCCGTTCTCACGTGATACCATTGTATATCATTGTTGTATTACACGTACGTGGTTCCCGTTCTCACGTGACACAGTTGTATGTCACTGTTGTCTTACAAGTGCATGGTTCCCGTTCTCACTCGATACAGTTGTATGTCTCTGTTATCTAACACGTACACGGTTCCCGTTCTTACGTGACACAGTTGTATGTCACTGTTGTCTTACAAGTGCATGGTTCCCGTTCTCACTTGACACAGTTGTATGTCATTGTTGTCTTAGAAGTATTTGGTTCCCGTTCTCACTTCACGCAGTTGTATGTCACTGTTGTCTTACAAGTACACGGTTCTCGTTCTCACTTCACACAGTTGTATGTCACTGTTGTCTTACAAGTACACGGTTCTCGTTCTCACTCGACACAGTTGTATGTCATTGTTGTCTTACAAGTGCATGGTTCCCGTTCTCACGTGATACAGTCGTATGTCACTGTTGTCTTACAAGTACACGGTTCTCGTTCTCACTCGACACAGTTGTATGTCATTGTTGTCTTACAAGTGCATGGTTCCCGTTCTCACGTGATACAGTCGTATGTCACTGTTGTCTTACAAGTACATGGTTCCCGTTCTCACTTCACTGTTGTCTTACAAGTACATGGTTCCCGTTCTCACTTCCCACAGTTGTATGTCACTGTTGTCTTACAAGTACATGGTTTCCGTTTTCACTCGACACAGTTGTGTATGTCACTGTTGTCTTATATGTACATGGTTCCCGTTCTCACTCGACACAGGTGTATGCCACTGTTGTCTTACTTGTAGATGGTTCCCGTTCTCACTTCACACAGTTGTTTTTCACGTTTGTCTTGTACATGGATACCGTTATCACGTGTTACGGCTGTATGTCACTGTTGTCTTACAAGAACATGGTTCCCATTTTCACTCGACACAGTTGTATGTCGCTGTTGTCTTACAAGTATGTGGTTTCCGTTCTCACTTGACTCAGTTGTATTGCACTGTTGTCTTACAAGTTCATGGTTCCCGTTTTCACTCGACACAGTTATATGTCACTTTTGTCTTACATGTACATGGTTCCCGTTCTCACTCGACACAGTTGTATGTCACTTTTCTCTTACATGTACATGGCTCCCGTTCTCACTCGACACAGGTGTATATCGCTGTTGTCTTACATGTACATGGCTCCCGTTCTCGCAAGTTACAGTTATATGTCACTGTTGTCTTACACGAACATGGTTTCCGTTCTCACATGATACAGTTGAATGTCGCTGGTGTCTTACAAGTACATGGTTCCCGTTTTCACTTGACACAGTTGTATGTCGCTGTTGTCTTACACGTACATGGTTCCCATTCTCACTCGACACAGTTTTATGTCACTGTTGTCTTACAAGTACATGGTTCCCGTTCTCACTCGACCCTGCTGTATGTCACTTTTGTCTTACAAGAACATGGTTCCCGTTTTCACGTGACACAGTTGTATGTCACTGTTGTCTTACAAGTACATGGTTCCCGTTTTCACGTGACACAGTTGTATGTCACTGTTGTCTTACAAGAACATGGTTCCCGTTCTCACTTGACACAGTTGTATGTCACTGTTGGTTCTTTGGGATCATCAAACCCAATATACGTGGCTTTAAACTAATATACAGCTTAAGCCGGTGCTAGTGGGCGTGAGACGTGCTGCACTTTTTATGACCTCCCACGAACAGACTCAATGAAACCGAGTCTGCTACTTTTCTCTCTTGTTTGTGTTTGTTGCTATCAAGGGATCCCTTTTCAGTATTTATTGACTTTCAATCTTGCGTTTGTTTGGTGCTGTGTGGCGTCTGTAAAAAGTTGCCTCTGCTACAAATCAGTATTGTTATTACTTACTGGTCCTTTGAGATCATCAAGCGCAATCTCTGTGGCTTTACTATATATAATATAATACCGCTTAAGCCGGTGCTAAGAGGCGTGAGAAATGTTGCACATTATTTTAACTCACTTGAACAGACTCAATAAAACCGAGTCTGCTATTTTCCCCCCTCTTGTTTGTGTTTGTTTACTACAAGTACATGGTTCCCGTTCTCACCCGACCCATTTGTATGCCGCAAGTATCATATAGATAAAATAAACCGCGGGTTGCATTTATTATTCATTAATATCCACCTATATCATGTATATTGGGCTAATTGATCCCAAAGGACCAGTACAACATATCACTAACGAGTCGTAGCACAGGGAGCCATTCGAGCCGCCACACAGCACTAAACGAACGTCATTGTGATAAAAAGGGACATATGATAACATATATAATGGGACCATTTTGAGATGTGCGCTTAATGCCTATTCTACAGACTCGTATATTTCGTGTATTTGTTGCTCAAACATTGAATTGAGTTCACAGTCATTCGTATTCCTTCCTTCCAGCTACAATCGTGAATGAAATGAACACCCCCATAGGTGAAAATTTCAGAGTCTCTCGGTGTTTATAATACAACCGTAGAGCATCCAAAGGCACAGGCTCTATTGGGTCTATTGTTAGCTCTATTAATCGGAGATAAGCAAAGCTTACAGGATACAAAAGCACAACAAAACTGCCATGGTGCGTCGTCTGTCGTCGGTTCGTCTGTCTGATAGTAGTCCTCCACTATACCGCGATACTACATTTCTGGAAATCGCAAAGCCCAGATCCTCCACACACGCCTTCGTACTCATTGCAGCAGTTTAAATCAGCATCTATTTTCAAAATTCATTGTTGAAAGTCCTTTCTGTGCATGTGGTTCCTTAGAAGACACCAAACATTTCTTAATGCACTGTCCATAACTGTATACTGCACAAAGAATCGTAAAGAATAACGAGTAACATTACATCCTCGACGATATAACACTTGGCACCCTTCTTTTTGGTGATGGAACAATTCTCAAGACGTTAATACACAATTCTTTAAAAGTGTGCAACTCTACATACTCAAAACGAAACGGTTCCTGTGTATGCATCTGTTAAAGTGTAGTATTTCTATGGAGAGCTCCAGTAAAACATATATTGTTGTATTATGTTTTGCGAATATGTTGAATATTTTTAGTTGTACACAGGTGTGAATGACCTTAACTATAACTTTTGAAATCGGCTTTTATTTGCATTAGGTATGTCAAGCATTTATCCTTGGGTATTTTGATAAGACGTTGTCTATATAAGTTCAACAACTACATTTTAATGCAAGATTATGGTGTCGGGATTATGACACAAAGGAAGTTGAATTTCAGCACCGGCAAATGTTTTTCTTTGATCCGAATTGTAGCATTTTAAGTAATATGTCAACAATGTACCGTAATATTTGAACGGGGAAATGTTTCCGCAACATATAGCAATACTGATTATTCATATAAATGAACAAAAATAGGAGAAAAAACGTGGTTAACCTACCTTTGCTGTTGTTATCCGCACGTTTTCTACAACATGGCTGACCAAAACTCCGTACTAGTGAACGGGGTCTTGACCAAGATCCGGTGTACGGATCCCTACGGCTCATCTACGCAAATGGGATCGATAAGAGCCGATAATACCTATACGGCCGGTGTTGTCTTTAATTACAGACAGTGTGCGTACTTACTGACTACAGCTTAATTAAGTTTGCATGGCTTTTGCAGGCAATCAGGACCCGTTTATAATACATCTGAGTCCCTGAGGCAATATAGTATGTGTGCAAGTTGTTGAAAAAAGAAATCATTGAATTAAAAACGAAAAACGAGACTAACATTCTGATTTGAATCAATTGAATTGAATTGGGGTTTTGGTTTAAACATATTTTATTTCAAAGATAACGCATTATACAATTGTTACATACAATAGGTAAATGGATTGGAACGAAAGCAAAATGCTTATAGAGATCCTCTCCAAAATTGGGGTTTTAAGGCGCACCAACACATTACAGGTTATATGGCGCCTAACAGGCATGAACATGCCAGGCTCATCTTCCATGTACATCGAGATAAAATATGGAAAATGGGCCTAGAACCTTCTCACCCTGAACTGCAGAGTTGCTGCAAATTCTATCGTAAAAACTCCATTTACGCTGGAGCCACGTTTATTGTTTTTCTGCCACTGCTCTTAGTGATGTGAGCGAGATGGCACCTGAAACAATGCACGGGTCATGATGAAGACTTTTAATGAGCATGAACAAAAAATGACTAAATGACTATGAATGTGGGGTGGGGGGGGGGGGGGGGGTTGGGGGGGGGGGGGTGCGAGGGGGGGGGGTCCTACCCCTCTGCATGTGACGGTGTGTTTGCAGTGGTTGTATTCTACCCCGGCAACCACACGGGGATGTGAATCAAATACAATGGTTGATAAAGCCAAGAAATGATACATGTCCGCGCTGGATGTTGTTTTTGAAGGGAAAACAACGTAAACAATAGCTCTGTTGGTATCCTAATGCATAATGATACATGTAAGTACATAAGTTCACACATAGTGGAGTGCGTGGTCCAGTGGTAGAGCGCCGAACTCCTGATCGAGAGGTCGTGGGTTCGATCCTCCGTCGCACAAGTTATATATCCTTGAGCAAGATAATTAATCCACATTGCTTAGTACTGGTTCTACCCAGGAAGCCATCGAGAGTGATTAATCTAAGTTGCAAGAAATTGTTTCGCAATCGATGTAAAATAAATATGTTAAGAACATAAGTTCGCTGGCTCATTAGATAATTCGATTTGATTTTGGCTTCAGTTGCCTTGTTTAATTAAACTATGATGGATTTAGTGGTCTATTGTTCCATAATGCACATCTGGCGCCTTCTAATCAACACCGTTCGATACCGAATATACAGTGCGGTCGACGTGTCTGTTTTTATTACATCCTTCCACCCCTAAGTCAGAGGTGTCATACCGAATATACAATATTAAATGGTCGTGCGCGATATATGTCCCTTTAGAAGGGCGGTAACAGATGTAATTCAAAGGGTTGTTTTGTGTTCCAAATAACAGGATGTTGGGATCGATATAATATTTCTGTTTTATTGCACGCAAGTACCCCAAAAGTCAAACGTGTCATACCGAATACACCGGTATCGCATCGTAATACTATTTTTTAACCAACTTAAAAAGCAAAATTTGAGACGAAAACAAAGGCTATGCAGAAATCCAAGGCCGTCATTCAAATCTACACAATAATGGCAATACAAAGGAATAATTATTTGAATATCAAACCATAAATAAAACAGGAAAGGCCGTCAAGCAACTCTACACAGTAATGGCATTACGAAGGAATAAATACTTTGAATATCGTAATGTAAATGAAAGAGAAGTTAAATTTCAAAAAACTAGAAAAATAATTTATGAATTTTCAACCAAATTCAACTGCGTAATTTGCGAACAAAACAATGCCTTGCGTTGCTAGTGCATCAAGTTATTATTGCTAAACACGGCATCCAGTTGGGTTCGACAGTACCTATATAATTTCGTGATACCTTCATTGTTTTACGAAAAACGACATAATCTGATTTCTCATAGCATGATTCAGAACAATTTTAATATTGAGAGATTGTTCAATACATGTGTGTTTCACAATTAGAGGAAACGAATAGCTTTACTCAGATGCATTCACCCTGGTTTTTACTATGTACTCTCCTCCGTCATAAAACATGTTAATATTACAACAGCAAATATAAACGGGTCCTGATATTTTATTTTAGCAATATCTAATTTTATTTTGTGAATGTATAAAAAACAGTATAAAATGCAATATATATAATGGGCTGCCTTTTAAACACAAATACATGTTTAAATTTAATCTACATGTAGTTAATTGTTTCATTTAGAGCTGCCTCCAGAATTGACCAGAATACTTTCTTAAACATTTAGAAAAGGGTGTACAAGTTGATGTTGTTTTTTCTTCTTCTTGGAGCGACTAATTCGACGAAAACTCCTAACACAATGACGTGCCATTCTGTAGATACAGGTTTAATCTGAAAAAGAATAATATCACTGTAAGAGCTTAAATGATCAAAGCAAAGCATAGATGTCAGATTTCATCATAGTTTTTCACCTTTCATTGTCTTACCTTATGTGGATATTGATGCTAAATAAAACCCGTCGGATGTGAAGTTTCATTCCAATACGTCCCTGCCGGTGTAAAGTTTCATTCCAACCATCCAGGCACCCTGGTCCCAATGCCTAAATTTTAAATAACTTAATTAAATTAAAAAATATTAAGGTATTGTTTTGTTTTTGTTTTCCAACTTGTAAATCTCTAAAAATGTCAAGACCTCTCTATCATTCTTTACGAAATTGTCATTGAATTGTATGTGAAAACTGGTGAAAATTAGTAAAATTCAGACCGAATTTAAAAAGCATTAATTTAGAAATGTCAAACATTAAATACCATCACATAGTCCTAAATTACTCAAATATTACGCCAATTCAAACTATAATGACGAATTTTGGATGGTAAGCGTAATCAACTGATGGGTCATGCAGCCATATTTAAAAAAAAAGAAGAAGCCATTTCACGACGAATCAACGAATTTCACACGCTCCAAATTTCTAAAGTGAGTGCTCATTCCAAAAAATAAAAATAATAGTACCATAACATGACCTTTACTTGAATAAATAATTCATTTTACACTCATATACATGTTCGCTCATTGGGGGAAATCGTAAGTAACAAACACCATAATTCGTCGTTTACCCGCTTTTGACCAACTATTTCACATTTTCCTTTGTGTGCCGTTGCTGACTGTTGCTGATCAAATATCTTCGTAAGTTTGCACTACAACGTAAATTAAACATAACACAAACAAAGAAAAACACTTACCAGATCAATTTGCACAGCAATAACAGGTGACCACCGATAATTACTGAGATATTTGCGATTTTGTTATATATTTTTTATCAGCGTGTCCACTTTCCAACAAAAAAGGCCGCTGAAGTCTCGCGACGGCACCGAATTGACGACATTTCAGCTTATTTCATGATCCTGTAATATAGACGGATCCTGGTTTTAGACTTGATCCACTGCAGTTATCCAGTGTTAAGGAAAATTGGACTATCCATTTGAAAGTTTATATTAGAAACTGCGTACTTATATTTTAATGTTTGGTAATTCCAACATTTAGACATTGATAACGTGCTATTATGGTTTTCCCATAAATAACAACACATGATATGAAGATACATAGAGGATCTTAAACGAGTTCCCATTTCATATAAGATTTATGAAACGAGTTATGAATTATTTTAATTTTAGCGAGCCTTTTGGCCAAGTCGGCAACCTTCACCACGTCACCACGCATTACGTTTTGTCATGTTCATTGATTATTTAATTTGTTTATTTGATTTAGTTTAAACATATTTATTTTACACCGATTGCGAAACAAGTTTTTGCAACTTAGATTAATCACTCTCGATGGCTTCCTGGGTAGAACCCGCAGTACTAAGCAATGTGGATTAATTATCTTGCCCAAGGATAAATAACGTGGCCGCGGCGAGGATCGAACCCACGACCTCTCGATCTGGAGTTCGGCGCTCTACCACTGAACCACGCACTCCACAATTTATTTGATTTGTTTCTGTAAGAACAATTTTCTCATCTTTGGATTTTGATATGTAATTGTCGAAATGGCTCATTTCTATGTTGTTAGATACAAAATAAATATATTTAACAATCTAAACAAAGTGTTGATATCATTGTTTTATGTAAAATCCCTTGCATGGGATAACAATCTAAATAAATATTGCATTGGCTCACACGTAACTATCATCTGTGCACTACGGAACTGTTCGAATGAACTCTAATAAAAAAGTGTCAACGAATGTCCTACTTTGTAGTGTGACTGGTGTATTTGAACAACTGTATACGGTAAACAATCACAGCTTTCAAGTAATCTCATTAAAATCATGTCCTAATTACGCTTTGATAATCTCCGGTATTGGTAGCGAAGAGTATCGTATCGTAGCGTGATGAAGCGTCTGCTTTTAATGAGATTGGGCTTTCAATTGAAATACAACAGGTGTGCTTCATGAAAAATACAATAAATTATTAGTAATTGTCATGCATTTTATAATGTCAACACACGATTGCATGATATGGTATTTGCTCCCTCTGGTGTATGCAGATTAAATGCAATTAACGTAATACATAGGCAATTGCACATTTGAATAAAAAAAATCCATTTGGGGAATTTAGCAATCTCATTAAAAGCAGACCCTTTATCACGCTACCATAGGAAGCGGAGAGTATCAAAGCGTAATTAGGATTTGATTTTAATGAAATTGGAAAATGTACTTACCTAAATCTACTAATAGTCCTTGTATATTCTTTACAAAAAAGACTCGGTATGTTTTGGATTCAATACAGAAACAAATTTGTTACAGTTTATTTATATTTGTATTGGGATATATGCACGAGTTTTTTCGCGTATTAATAATATTGCGCGACTTTAGAACAATAAAATAGGTTGCTACATTTAATTTTCACCAAAAACATTTACTTAAAACATATATATTGTCGTTACATCCTGGGATTTGTCACAATAAAATCAACATTGTTTAAATCACGTGACATACTTTCTTTGACATGAACAGAAAATTGCACCAATCACGAACGAGTATACATTACACACCCCGATATGACTTTACTACACGTCAATATGAGCGAATATTGACGTTTACTCTTACATTGGAAGTAATACGGAGCGTGTATGCAATACATGTATATATGGTTATAGACAGACACTTTTATTGACTTAAACGATTACAGTTTGTCATCATTACACATATATAATATACACACACGTGACAGGCTTTAACATTACATATACAACAACATAATAATTACGTTTTTCTTTGCTTCATACATATATATATATTATTTTTTTTAAAAAAACCCACATATTATAGTATGTAAATGATAAACGAGGATGTTCTGAAATAAGATATCTAGTTTTTCAGTCTGTTAAATTGGATATAGATAGCCTTAATACAAGTGCATCGGAAATGACTTAAACTAAGAATGATCTTTTGTTTAATGACTGCAACAATAAATTGGTACTCGTCTTCAATATCGTTAGTGTTACACATTTGGCACACTCTTTCTTTTCTCTCTGTTAATCCTCTTGAGTATCTCCCTATTTCTATTCTTAAACAATGAGCGTATAATCTTATTTTTGTTGTACACTTTCTTAATTGTTTGGAGCATAATGTATCTAGATATGTTTCAAGATCTAGATCCCCGTTTACGGCCTTATATATCAGACCTCCATGTCTGTCTGTCTGTCTGTCTGTCTATCATTATTATTATAACTAATAATGATTTAATTTGCAAATGAATTATATGTGTATGCCTATGGAGTAAATGAAACTGTCTGGAATGCCAATGAATGTATGTGTATGCATGTATTTAAATCTTTCTATAAAAATTGGCATTGAAATAGGTTTGATATGTCGAAAATGTCAACATGTATATGATATAGTGAATGTTATTATGTTAAATCGTTGTAGTATATCTAATACAATGGATTTTAATTTTAAAAAGGTTCGGGCATCATGACTCAAACTATCTACCTTATGCAATCGTTATTCCAGTCCCTAAACCTGGATATTATCGTACGGAACCAATAAATTATCGCCCTATTGCGTTAACGAGTTGTATATGTAAAACCATGGAACGAATGATTAATGAGAGACTCGTTTGGTACCTGGAATCCAATAAAATGATAAAAAAGTATCAAAGCGGATTCCGGCGCCAACGAGGCACAGCAGACAATCTCATTCGATTTGAATCATGTTTTAGGCAAGCTGTCATAAGAACATATTTTGACTTGGAGAAAGCTTATGATACTGCATGGAAGTACGGTATCATGAATGTTCTTTACGACTTGGTCTTAGAGGCCGATTACCAATGTTTATAGAGAAATTCTTAGATGATAGACAGTTTCGTGTCCGAATGGGTTCAACCCTCTCTGACATTCATGAACAGGAGATGGGTGTGCCACAGGGCAGCATACTCTCTGTCACCCTTTTTAATATAAAAAAATAAGAGTATAGTTAAATGCATCAGTGGGTGGATTGCTCTCTATATCATGACGACTTTGTTATATGTTATCGTGCAAAAAACATAAACACTATTGAGAGACAACTTCAACAATGTCTCAATAAACTTCAGTAACCGTATTATTAAAACCATGTTATCCTGCAAAAAACATGAACATTATTGAGAGACAATTACAACAATAAACTTCAGACCTGGTCGGATGAAAATTGTTTTAAATTTTCTAAATCTAAAACTAATTGTATGCACTTTTGTCAACTACGTAAATACATTAAGACCCTCATCTAACACTGGATGGGTCACCAATACCAGTAGTGGGTGAGACCAACTTCCGCCTTCCCTGACATTACCTCTATCTTTTCAGCTGAACTGAAGGCAATTAAACTTGCCTTAAACTATATTCAGGAATCTGACGATGATCATTTTGTTATCTTTTCTGATTCCCTTTCATCTCTTCAAGTCCTGGGTAATTTGAAACATGATAATCCAGTTATGCTTCAACTTTTAGAAAAAATACAAATATGTTATAGTTGATAATGTTATCATTTTCTGCTGGCTTCCATGTAGGAATATATGGTAATGATAGAGCTGATAGTGCTGCTAAGACAGCATTATATTTGCATATTTCTAATGCCAAATTACCTTATACTGATTTTAAAATTTGTATTAACACATATATTCGTAACTCTTGGCAGGCCGCTTGGGATCTGTCAGTTAACAATAAACACAATTAAACCTTTATTCGGAGAATGGCGTTCTTCTAGTAGACCCATTCGTCTAGAAGAAGTTGTCCTAGCCCGGTGCAGGATAGGGCATACACGTTATTCTGATTGATATTTATTACAAGGTGAGCAATTATCAGAATGTATACCCTGCTTTGCATCGTTAACGGTCAAACACATCTTGTTGGGATGTATAGACTTTGATCCTATGCGTCAAAGGTACTACAATGTTAATACTATGAAAGAATTATTTGATACTATAGATTTTAGTCTTGTTTTAGATTTCCTGAAAGAAATCAGACAATATAAATCATTATAATATGTTATTATATATTTACTTGTTTATATACCCGTTGACGGCATTTGTTGATTTATATATGTTTTTATTACTACCATATCATCCATTATTTGTAATTGTAGCATGGTCGGTGACATTTCCTTTGATGAATGCAGAGCATTAAATCGTTTAATTTAGGGTAACTAAAGGGGCGTGGCTAAGCCGTACTACAACTACCGGATATTGGAATTTAGAGTACGGTCAATATGCCGTCACAGTGTTACTAAGTACACCATGCTACAAAAAAGATAGAGTCTGTCTCAGCTCGTTGGTTATTTAAATAAGCCAACTCGTTGAGACCAGACTCTATCTATTACATAGTTTTATCTTTATATATTTATATTACTTTTAATTACTTTTAATTACTACTTCATTTCTTCATCTTTCATCAGATTTTATGCACAATATGACCTATGTATGTGTCGACGTGCCGTAAAACACCATTCATTCATTTATTCCATTCTATCACACTTAGCCATAAATAGAACCACTTTCGATTCTAAATTGATGAGTGCTGTATGCTGTTTAACATATTATGCTCCAGTTACATTTTATTTATATATTTTAATTGAACTGTACCATTGACTTGTAAGTGACATAGTTTCGATTATTACGGACGGCAGGAGGTATACACGAATGGTTCTACCGGGAATAAATGGGTGGTCTGCCTCCACCATTTAACAATCGATCTTCATATAGAGCCCACTATGTGCTGAAAATGACGGAAACACCATTCAACCAACCATGCTGACAAACTCATAATAATGTATGCTTTATCAAATAGAATTGAACGTTTTTAATCAATTGATAATCGGTTGGCATCTAGAACTTTAAAGAACCTTTTAAATGTTCGAGAAAATTATGACGAAAAATAAAAGTTTTATTAGCATTTACTATTTTAAAGTGTCGTCGGGTGCAGATCAAAAGGAATATTTAGTATCACAATATGCTGACGATATAGACTGGATTCCAGCTAATAGCGTTTTTCATGCCATACTGACATTAAAATTGTATGCGAGAATGTCTGTCAGGTCTAAATATGAAAAGGACACCTGACAGTCTTGATGTTTTAAAAACTCGCGGCGTCCCGATAGGTTTGCTACTAATCTGCATATTTTAAAACCATTATTAATAATTATAGTTCGAAACAAATTATTTTTTACATATTGCTAACTGGTGAACATATTCCACCAATATTATATTAAAACCTGTTTTAGGAATAACAAGAACAGCTGAAAACTCAAAATTGAATTTAATTATACGCAAACAGTTTTAAAGCCAAAATGATATTAGATTAATAAATATAGGTGATAGTTTGACAAATAATTAAAGATTATCCACCGTCCCTTTAACATCAATAAAGTTATTTATATTGTTTGTTTAAATAAAAAAAAAGAGATTTCGATTGTCTTTGTTAATCTACTACATGTTTGAATATATTATTAGTGCAATAACAGTTAGTAATATACAAACACTTTTTGCTTTATACTATTCTTATAATTATTATTATTGACTGAATAAAAGCAAGTTATGCTGAAAAACTAACGGGACGCCGCGAGTTTTTCAAAGATCAAGATTGCCGTGTGTCCCTTTAAACTGAAAACTCAAAATCGTATCAAATTATATGAAAACAGACAAAATGATACATGATTAATAAATCAAGGTGGTAATTTGATCGCTTGATAAATACTTAAAGTTCTCCGGCCATGTTTTGTATCATGACATGTTTATGTTTATTTAAATCGAAATCAATACACAACAATAGATATTTATAATTCACACATTGCACTATCTGTGAAAAGCGAAAATAAGATTTTATTTGATGGCGTAGAAAACTTTGAATACGTAAATTATTCCACAGGTAAATGTATTTATCAATATTTGACAATAGTTGTGCAGCTATACAATTCAGATTTACCTCATTTTTAAATTTCACTCCGGGACTATCAAGAAATGTGTTACTTGATAATACTATGAAAAGGGTGGCCATTCATCTTTAAAGAAGATATCATCATTTGAAGGTTCTGATGAAACGGATATGAAAGCCGCCGTTTTGAGAGCTGTGACATCACAGTTCTAAATGACCATATATGGCATATTTATAAATATGAAAATGTACTGATTTATAGGGAAAAATGGCAGCAACTGTATGAAAAATAAGTATACTTAAAGGCAATAATGCTTTACATGAACAGTTAAGGATTTTGCATTCATTTGCAGTGATTTTCTTTGATTTAAATGGTATTTATCAATATTCCATATATATGGTAATTTGGAACTATGACGTCATAGTTCTCAAAATGGCGGTTCCCATATGCGTTTGAGAACAACCTTCAAATGGTCATATCTTGTTTGTTTTTCATCCGATTTTGATAAGGATTTCACATTTTTCCAAGTTTTTCAGAACTCTCAATACAGGAGCTGTTTGGCTGTGTCGCTACATTCCCTGTAAAGAGGGCCGTGTGTCCCTTTAGTATCAACAAAGTGTATTTATATTGTTTGGAAGTGCTACATGCATTAAAGAGACACGACACACTTGGGTTTTATATCAATCTTTATGTGTGTGTGTGTGTGTGTGTGTGTGTGTGCGTGCGTGTGTGGTTCTAAGGATTATAGTCCCTGTACCATTTGAGCCTCGAGAAGTATCCCTCGTTGACGCGGCATTATGTGTGGACTTGCCTAGCGTTACAATTAACACCTCGAGTTATCATTTTGACATTAAAAACTGCTTGCATACAATTAAATAAAAAATTGAGATTTCAATTGTCTTTGTTATTCTACCAATTTTCAATTATGTTATTGGTGCAATATAATATGTAGTTAGTAATATGTAAAACATATATTGCTTTCAGTTTAAAAATTAAGATTGTCGTGTGTCCCTTTAAAGTATGCCGGAAGGAAATCGAATATCCCACGATATTAGGGGCCGGGTTTTCAACAAATATTTCTTCAGTCTTCTAATAAATGAAAATTATGAATTAAAAATTAATCATAGATTTTTCCAGGAACCACACGGAGTAGTTGGTTTTTTTAAAAGCTTCAGTTTTTTTTCCAAATCTTAATTAATTACAAACGCAGGAGTTGCATTTATTCAGAAAATGTTTTATATTTTACTCTGGAATATGACGATAGACAAAATAAAAAGATGTAAATATAATAACTGTTTTGTGCCCCGCCAGAGGTTCACGGAGGTTCGATGACATCCTCCATGCATCAGACTACATGCAATTTGTTTTCATAGTATTTAATATGCATCTCACTGGGTTTACAGTACTCAGGATATGAAAGCATTAATGTTATATTTTCAAATTTAATTAAATATGCATAAAGTTATTCTAATTCCAGGTATGATATCAATTTAAACATTGCTTTATCTATTTAATAAATTATAAGATAGTGTACAATCCAATTTGGCTTAAAGGTTAACATTTTGTACTATTGATTTTATGAATATTGAGTTATTATTACAATTATATATAATTTTTATTTTACGTATATATTTAATATATTGTAAAATATGTATTTATCATTGAAGTATACATATATACATACATACGTAAATATTTACATACATACGTGCGTGCGTGCGTGCATGCGTGCATGCATACATGTAATCATTTGCAGTAAGTAAATATGACCCGTGAGAAAAGACTAACAGATTATGGTGCAGATGGTGGTAATAGTATGTGGTCACGGTAGTTATATACAGATGGTGGTAATAGTATGTGGTCACGGTAGTTATATACAGATGGTGGTAATAGTATGTGGTCACGGTAGTTATATACTGCCGCTGGTAACGATGATGGTGATTGTTGTAATGATATGTATATTGAGAAGTGAATCTCATTTTGACATGGGGGTTCCATCTGTGAAGTTTATGTAATCAACTGCATTAAGTAAATATGACCCGTGAGAAAAGTCAAACTGAGCACAATATAATACATGCATTCTGAGGACTGTAATACGATGGTTGATGTTGAACAAATTATGTAAGCTTTCAAAATATGTTAAAGGGACACATGACAATCTTGAGGGTTTTGACCATTAAAATTTGTTCCTCGATTTAGTTATCCTGCGTCATTTTGACTTTAAAACTGCCTGCATAAAATTAAATTAAAAAATTAAGATTTCAATTTTCTTCGTTATTTACCAATTTTTAAAATATATTATTGGTGCAATATTATAAAAAGACAGTAATATGTAAAAACGATTTGCTTTAAATTTTCTAATAATTAATATTAATGATTGAACAAATGCAAGTTAAGAGAAAAACTAACGGGACTCCGTGAGTTTTTAAAAATCAGGATTGCCGTGTGCCCCTTTAACATGGATCCATATATAAATTATAGCTCCAACTTACCAATAAATTTACTTGTCGTTTAAAAAATATTTGTCTAATTTTCAAAAAGTTAGTTAATATATACAACATTATACATGTATACACTACTCAAAACTGCTAACTACACCGCTCACGTTTTGGGTTATATATATCGATGGGTTGAATGTTTTTCAATAAAATAAAAAGGAAATACCAATTCAATCATTTTTACATCATTTCATTTTATTTTTTTCATGGGCAATGCTAGAACTAAACCACAATAAGCAATTACAAACGACCCATGTAAACACTAAAGTCACACTTTTCCCATATCTACATTACAAACGACCCATGTAAACACTAAAGTCACACTTTTCCCATATCTACATGTAGATATGGGAAAAGTGTGACTTTAGTGTTTACATGGGTCGTTTGTAATTGCTTATTGTGGTTTAGTTCTAGCATTGCCCATGAAAAAAATAAAATGAAATGATGTAAAAATGATTGAATTGGTATTTCCTTTTTATTTTATTGAAAAACATTCAACCCATCGATATATATAACCCAAAACGTGAGCGGTGTAGTTAGCAGTTTTGAGAAATGTACTCTTTTGGAAGACGTGCTGTATATGTACAACATTTTTGCAGATCGAGTAAAGCCACACTTCGGTCTGCTAATATATTATGTCAAAACAGTAAAGGGACAGTTCGACGTCCCGTTAGTTTTTATACGCTGTTTCGAACAAGGGAGCGTATTATGTTATGGGATTGACCGTCCGTACGTCCGTCCGTAAACAATTCGCATTCCGCACGATAACTCCAAAAGTATGAGACCCACCCTAATGAAGCTTTAAAGGTACATTGCCCTAGGTGGGAGGAGGAAACGTATTATTGTTGGGCCTAGTAGATGAAAGGTTAAGGTCACAGTGACCTTATGTGGAAATGTGTATCCTTATAATACTTTCAAAAACCGTAATACACACACTGATAAAACTTCATGTGTGCATTGCCCTTGGTGAAAGGAAAAAATATTTTGCTTTTGGGGTGAGTATTCAAAGGTCAAGGTTACCATTACCTTATATAGAAACATGAATTCCGCATGATAACTTCAAAACCATAAAAACCTACTATGAAACTTCATAGTTGTATTGCCATAGGTGCTCATTTATATTCTGTATTAACAAAATCATAGTCTATATTTTGTTATTTATATTCTGTATTAACAAAATCATAGTCTATATTTTGTTATTTATATTCTATATTCAACTATTTATATTCTATATTTTGGCATTTATATTCTGTATTAACAAAATCATAGTCTATATTTTGTTATTTTTATATTCTGTATTAACAAAAACATAGTCTATATTTTTTTTATTTATATTCTGTATTAACAAAATCATAGTCTATATTTTGTTATTTATATTCTGTATTAACAAAATCATAGTCTATATTTTGTTATTATATTCTATATTCAACTATTTATATTATTTATTTTGGCATTTATAATCTATGTTAGTTCATTTATATTCTGTATTAACAAAATCATAGTCTATATTTTGTTATTTATATTCTATATTCAATTATTTATATTATATATTTTGGCATTTATATTCTATGTTAGTTAGTTTAAATTCTGTATCATCATTTGAATTATATACTTTTTAATTAATATATTTATACTCAATATATGTAGATATATGTGCACGTTTTTCATATATATGTTGGTATAATCTGTGTGCGTGTGTGTAATGTTTCGTATTTATGTGGTTTATCTGTATGCATATTGTATAATTCTATCTTTAAAATGTATGTTGAAAAATGGTGCGTTAACATTCATATTCATTAATTGCATTCTGACAGAGACGCAATAAACCACTTAGTAATGCTCTTAGATCTCTGATTCTGGGTAGTGTTTGTAACATGGTATTTGATTTGGTTTTACTGCTGGAAAAATAGCAGCGCCAGACTGACAGCCAGCGACTACCACCTTTACAAATACCACCATTTTCATCATCATCATCCTCGTCATCGTCATCATCATCGTCATCGTCGTGGTGGTGGTGGTGGTGGTGATGGTGGTCATCATGATCATCAGCAGCAGCAACAGAGCAGCAGCAGCAGCAGCAGCAGCAGAAGCAACAGAGCAGCAGCTTTATCATTATCATAATCATCATCACTATAACAACCATTTCCACCATAACCACAATGATTATCTTCATCAGCAGCAGCAGCGGCATCATCATCGCCATCACAACCACAATCATCATCATTATCATCACAACCAAAGACATCACCACCACCACCACCATCATCATCATAATCATCACAACCACCACCACCATCATCATCATAATCATCACAACCAACATCATCATCATCATCATAATCATCACAACCAGCATCACCATCATCATCATCATCATAATCATCACAACCAACATCACCATCATCATCATCATCATAATCATCACAACCAACATCACCATCATCATCGTCTTTATAATCATTACTACCGCACCATCAACACATCTATATAGGATGATTTATATTATTCGAGTTATACTGGACAGCGTTTACCCAGGAAATAACAAAATAAAGAACATAAATGGACAATTATACAATATACACAGAAATTAATGAGATATTGCACATACATGTAGCTATACATATATTAAATATAAATATAATTTACTGCATATGAATAAAGAGATTATAAAATATAAATAAACATGTATAAAATAGAAGTAATAACATAGAATGTAATTGAACAAAATATAGAATATAAAAGATTCAATATAAAATGTAAATATGTCAGCTAACAAACTATAGAATATGAATGAGTCAATATACATATAAATTAGCAACTATTTACGAAATAAAATATTTCCAGCGGGTTTATATTGTCCCAGATCAATACCTGTTGGGTGGGACTTGAATGTGTGTGTGTGTGTGTGTGTGTGTGTGTGTGGTTCTAAGGTTTAAAGTCCCTCCGACAACAAATACAGACAAGCGCAATCCGGAGACACGTATCTTGAAGTAATGGTCACAATATAGTCTGGACTGAGGCGGGACTTGAAGTTCATCGATACCAAGGGCCCCAGTATGGAACGCCAAATTAACATAAACTCAGTTAATTGACTCTCTCTTTAATTATTTGAAGAGATGTCTAATTCAATTGAATGTAGGTCTAATTCAATTGAAGAGAGGTCTAATTCAATTGAATGTAGGTCTAATTCAATTGAATATAGGTCTAATTAAATTGAAGAGAGGTTTAATATTGGAATTGTACCTCTCTTCAACTGAATTGAACTGAATTAAAGAGAGGTCTAGTTCAATTGAAGAGAGGTCTTATTCAAATGAAGAGTGGTTCAATTCAGTTGAAGAGAGGTACAATTCCAATATTAAATTAGACCTCTCTTCAATTGAATTAGAACTCTCTTCAGTTGAATTGATCCTCTCTTCAATTGTATTAGACCGACGTTCGATTCTGTTGCAATTGAAGAGAGGTTCAATTCAATTGAAGAGAGGTCTAATTCAATTGAAGAGAGGTCTAATTTAATATTGGAATTGTACCTCTCTTTAATTGAATTGAACCTCTCTTCAATTGCAACAGAATTTAACCTCGGTCTAATTCAATTGAAGAGAGGACCAATTCAACTGAAGAGATGTATAATTCAATTGAAGAGAGGTCTAATTCTAGACAAGCGAAGTAGTAATAACAATATACAATTATGTGTGCTCCTTACAGGCGTGAAATTTGAACCAACTGTTTTCCTAGAAACCAAATCAAGAACATGATGGCACATGTTACAGTAATGGATGGAACGTGTATTTCAAAACATAACCCTTATCTGTGTAATGAACAAGCATCGTCGGAATCCACGTTTGATTGATTACGTTAATGATAACAGCACTTGGAGTTGATTGATTACGTTATGAACCAGGATTTTTTTTCTTCAAATCCAGCCCAATCGTGAAAACTCGGCCAATCCCGTCATTCTTCGGGATCACGCCGCTTCAGTATGTTCATTATCATGGCATTTTGTTAGAGGCAACGACATGTAGCATGTCTGTTATTTACGATACAGATGAAGGTTTTATCATCGCTTTCAATAAACTATAGATGAAGCAATCGGCTAAATGTAATTGCAAACACTTTGATATAACGTCGATTTTGAATGCAAATTCGTTTTAGCGGGAATCTATTGGTTACATCATACTAGCATGGCGCCTCAGAATCCCGCCAAAACGAATTTGCAAAAGACACGATGTCTGATCATTTTTGGTTTTGCCTTATTTACTTTATTGACTTCATAATTTTGAATGCAAATTCGTTTTGGCGGGTATCTATTGGTTACATCATACTAACATGGCGCCTCAGAATACCGCCAAAACGAATTTGCAAAAGACACGATGTCTGATCATTTTTGGTTTCGGCTTTATTTACTTTATTGATATAGCTGTCAATGCCAAACGGAAATCAAAATTGAGATTGGACTCAATAGGCGGTTGGTTAGAGGGGTCAGTGGGGTGACGCCCCTCAGCTGGAAACGGTCTGTGGTTGAATTTGATACATTTTAGTTTAAAGGTATACTCGTATTGTTCAAATAATTATAGGATGAAAATTGAAACATGTACCCTGTATGATCATGCATTTTGATTTAATTAATTTAAGTCACACACTACACAGAAGCGATACGGAAATCCTAGTTAAACTATTCCAAATGTTATCGATTCTTTGTATAAAATATGCTAAATTTTATTTTAAAATCTCACAGAGAAAATGTTTGTCAGGCTTAAAGAATGCGTGAGAACGTAGAATGTGTGCGTGTGAGCGTGATTTGACACAGGTGCGTGTGTCTCGCGCCCATTGCATGCTGCTTGACAGGTATATCACTGAGGTTGTCCGAGTGATAATTTAACTAAAACGAACTGTGTAAGGATATTATTAATGTTTGCTAATTCCAAATTAAAAAATAAAATGCAAATACCAGCAACTATCAGCAGTCTTCATTATTTTTTATAATAAACATGCCGTACGACACATTGCTCCCCTCTGTAACATGTTTTAATAACAAAATTAAAGCAAATATATTTCTTTATTACAGCTTGTTTAGGCTTGATCAGCTCCAATATCAGTTTTAATTTCTATAATACCAGGTACATCATACAATAGTTGAGGTCTCTATTGACACATGTTTATGTATCTCATTTCAAATTGATCACGTTACATGGCCCGATATTTTCTTTCCTTTGACTGATTTTTTATTTTGAAACTTAATTACAGGTCAATAGTGATTGTGTTAAAATGTACATTTCCCCCCCATTGGATTTATGTCCATACTAATGCATTGTTGGTTATTAATTACAATTTTGGGAAGTATCGGGTTGGTGCGTGTTATATTTTATAATTAAATCATTATTAGTAACCGATACAAAACAAACACATGATGTTTGCGATAGGGAAAACATGTAAGATAAGGTAGGGTTACTTTCGTCTATAGAGAATAAATGTTTGTTTTTTCTCAAATATACATTATTTAAACAATGTCGGAATGTGTTAATTGTCCTGATTATTAAATCGTATGGTCCGTAATGTTTCAGGTTCAAACAAAACTTTTTCTGAAGCAATTCGTTGAAAACATTTTGATACCAACTTTATGGAGCATTTCGATGAAAACAAAACACCAACTACTTTTTGAAGCAGTTCGCTGAAATCAAAGCGACAAATACTTTCTATAGCAGTTCTGACTAATCATTACAACATTTATTGTTTACCCGACTTTTTCAACCAATCAGTTGCCTTTGATTTTCGAATATTTGCACTATTTATTCATTAAAATTCTACTACAAACAGTCTTCACGGTTAAGAGTGTGACCTATATAGGGACGATCGATAAAGTCTATGGTAATCACTAAGTCGGGTACAGTCTATGGTAATCACTAAGTCGGATACAGTCTATGGTAATCACTAAGTCGGATAAAGTCTATGGTAATCACTAAGTCGGATACAGTCTATGGTAATCACTAAGTCGGATACAGTCTATGGTAATCACTAAGTCGGATACAGTCTATGGTAATCACTAAGTCGGATACAGTCTATGGTAATCACTAAGTCGGATACAGTCTATGGTAATCACTAAGTCGGATACAGTCTATGGTAATCACTAAGTCGGATACAGTCTATGGTAATCACTAAGTCGGATACAGTCTATGAAGATAAATCTTCCCCGTTTAAGAAACCACTCGGAAGCAATCGTTATACCAGTACCCAAACCTGGAAAGGATCATACGGACCCAATAAATTATCGCCTAACGAGTTGTATATGTAAAACCATGGAACGAATAATTAATGAGAGACTCGTTTGGTACATGGAGTCCAACAAACTGATAACAAAGTATCAAAGTGGATTTCGGCGCCAGACAATCTCATTCGATTTGAATCGTTTATTAGGGAAGCTTTCATAATACTAGTCGCTGTATTATTTTACTTGGAGAAAGCACATGATACTGCATGGAAGTACAATATTGTGAATGATCTTCATGACCTTGGTCTTAGAGGCCGATTACCATTTTTATAGAGAAATTCTTAGATGATAGACAGTTTCGTGTCCGAATGGGTTCAACTCTCTCTGACATTCATGAACAGGAGATGGGTGTTCCACAGGGCAGCATACTCTCTGTCACGCTTTTTAATATAAAGATTAACAGTATAGTAAAATGCATCAATCCAGGTGTGGATTGTTCTCTATATGTTGACGACTTTGTTATATGTTATCGTGCAAAAAACATGAATACTATTGAGAGACAATTACAACAATGTCTCAATAAACTTCAGACCGGGTCTGATGAAAATAGTTTTAAATTTTCTAAATCTAAAACCAATTGTATGCACTTTTGTCAACTACGCAACATCACGAAGACCCTCATCTAACACTAGTAGTAGATCAGACACAATTTCTAGGTCTTATTTTTGACCGTAAATTAACGTTTATACCACACCTTAAATACTTGAAGGCCAAATGCCTTAAAGCTCTTAACTTACTTAAATTTGTTGCAAACACTAATTTGGGAGCAGATCGAAAAGTCCTCTTGCGACTTTACAGATCTCTTATCAGATCCAAGCTGGACTACGGCTCAATAGTATATGGATCGACTCGCAAGTCGTACTTGCAGATGCTCGATCCTAACGATCGCCTTAGGAGCCTTTCGTACATCACCAGCCGAAAGTCTATATGTTGAAGCTAATGAACCATCACTGTCTCATAGACGGGACAGATATATACCATTAAATTACAATCTAACCCTTCAAATCCAACTTTCGATACTGTTTTTAGTCCTAATTATGAACCTCTTTTTGATCGAAAACCGAAGGCCATTCGGCCATTTGGTCTTCGTATTATACCAAAATTAAGAGTCACTGAAATTGACCTAAATTTGATTGCCAAGTACAAAGTACCACAAATTCCGTCGTAGACTTTGGAAACACCAACAATTATTTTCGATCTTTGTAATAATAACAAATCCATTACAGATCCTATTATCTTTCAAAGCAAATTTAATGAAATTAAATCGAAATACAGTAACTTTCAACATATACATACAGATGGTTCTAAAGATGGAGACAAGGTAGCTGCAGCAGCTGTTGTTCACAAACATGACATAAAAAGCCGTCTGTCTGACAAGGCCTCTATCTTCTCAGCTGAACTTAAGGCAATCAATTAAACTTGCCTTAAGTTTTATTCAGGAATCTGATGATGACCATTTCGTAATCTTTTTTGATTCCCTTTCATCTCTTCAAGCACTGGGCAATATGAAACATGATAATCCAGTTGTGCTTCAACTTTTAGAAAAGTACAATTCTCTTATAGTTGATAATGCTGTTATTTTCTGCTGGCTTCCAAGGCATGTAGTAATACATGGTAATGATAGAGCTGATAGTGCTGCTAAGGCAGCATTATATATCTAATACCAAATTACCTTATACTGATTTTAAAAGTTGTATCAACACATATATTCATAACTTTTGGCAAACCGCTTGAGACTTGTCGGTGAATAATAAACTCCATTCCATTAAACCGTTACTCGGAGAATGGCGTCCTTCTAGTAAACCAATTCGTCGAGAGGAAGTTGTCCAAGCCAGGGTCAGGATAGGCATACACGCTGTACTCATTCATATTTGTTACAAGGTTGCCAGAATGTATACCCTGTTTTGAACCGTTAACGGTCAAACGTATCTTGTTGGAATGTGTAGACTTTGATCCTATGCGACAAAGATACTACACAGTTAATACTTTGAAAGAGTTATTTGATACTATAGATATTAGTCTTGTTTTAGATTTCCTTAAAGAAATCAGACTTTATAAATCAATATAATTTGTTCCTATATATATTAACTTGTTTACAAGCCCGTTGGCGGGCATTTGTGATTTACATATATACATAATTTATATTGCTACCATATCATCCCTTATTTGTAGAAAGTTTTATCTTTTTAATTACTACTTCATTCTTTCATGGTTCATCGGTTTTTGCGCACAGTATGACTATTTATGTGTCCACGTGCCATAAAACACCATTCATTCATTCATTCATTCATTCATTCATTCATTCATTCATTCATTCATTCATTCATTCATTCATTCATTCATTCATTCATTCATTCATTCATTCATTCAAGAAACCACTCTGTGTTAAGTCTGTACACTCTGTATTGCGTTTGTACCACTCTCTATTGAGTATGCATCCCTATGTATTGACTAAATGTCACTATGTATCTAGTATGTACCGCTCTGTATTGAGTCTGTACCACTCTGTATTGAGTATGTATCCCTCTCTATCCCTCTTTACTGAGTTTGTACCACAATGTATTGAGCCCGTACCACTCTGTATTGACACTGTTTAAATCTTTATTGAGTCTGTACCACTCTCTATTGAGTATGCATCCCTATGTATTGACTAAATGTCACTATGTATCTAGTATGTACCGCTCTGTATTGAGTCTGTACCACTCTGTATTGAGTATGTATCCCTCTCTATCCCTCTTTACTGAGTTTGTACCACAATGTATTGAGCCGTACCACTCTGTATTGACACTGTTTAAGTCTTTATTGAGTCTGTACCACTCTAAGTTGAGTATGTACCACTCTGTATTGAGTCTGTACCACTCTGTATTGATTAAGTACCACTCTATATTGAATATGTATCACTATGTATTGAGTCTGTATCACTTTATAAAAGAGTGGTACAGACTCAATACATAGTGGTACATTAATGTTATTAAATATTGAGTATGTACCACTACCACTCTTTTATAAAGTGGTACAGACTCAATACATAGTGATACATATTCAATATAGAGTGGTACTTAATCAATACAGAGTGGTACAGACTCAATATAGATTGGTATGGAGTATGTAGCCCTCTCTATTAAGCATGTAGCTCTCTCTTCTGAGTATGTAGCCCACTCTATTGGGTATGTAGCCCTTTCTATTGAGTATGTACCACTCTGTACTGAGTATGTATCCCTCTCATTTGAGTGTGTAGCCCTCTCTATTGAATATGTACCACTCTGTCTTGAGTATATACCACTCTCTACTGAGTATATACCACTCTCTATTGAGTATGTATCCCCCTCTATTGAGTATGTAGCCCTCTGTTTTGAGACTGTGCCACTCTTTACTGTGTGTGTATCCCGCTCTGTTGAGTATGTACCACCCTGTATTGAGTATGTAGCCCTCTCTATTGATTTTGTAGCCCTCCCTATTGAGTGTGTAGCCCTCTATATTGAGTATGTTGCCCTCTCTATTGAGTATGTAGCCCTATGTTTTGAGTATGTACCACTCTGTATTGAGTCTGTGGCACTCTCTATTGAGTATGTACCACTCTGTATTGAGTCTGTGCCACTCTCTATTGAGTATGTAGCCCTCTCTATTGAGTATGTAGCCCTCTCTATTGAGTATGTTGCCCTCTCTATTGGGTATGTAGCTCTCTGATTTGAGTATGTACCACTATGCATTGAGTCTGTGCCACTCTGTATTGAGTCTGTGCCACTCTCTAATGAGTGTGTAGCCCTCTGTATTGAGCCAGTACCACTCTGTATTTAATCTGTACTACTCTGTATTGAGTCTGTGCCACTCTCTATTGGGTATGTAGCCCTCGGTATTTAGTCTGTGCCACTCTATGTTGAGTATGTGCCATTCTGTATTGAGTCTATGTCACTCTATATTGAGTATGTAGCCCTTTTTATCTAGCCCGGATCACTCTGTACTGAGTATGTTTCACTCCGTATTGAGTCTGTGTCACTCTCTGTTGAGTATGTAGCCCTCTCTATTGAGTATGTAGCCCTCTGTTTTGAGTCTGTGCCACTCTGTTTTGAGTTTGTGCCACTCTGTATTGATTCTGTGCCGCTCTCTATTGTTTGAGTAAGTGTCACACTGCATTGAGTATGTACCACTCACTATTGAGTATGTACCACTTTCTATTGAGTATGTAGCCCTCTCTATTGAGCGTGTAGCCCTCTTTATTGAGCCCGTACCACTCTGTATTGAATCTGTAGCAGTATGTATTGAGTACATGTCGCCTTGTATTAAGTCTGTACCGCTCTTTATTAATTAACTATATTAGGCGTGTTTTACTAGAAACTCTACATATAATACGACGCAAACTCGGCCAATACGAACCGAAGATCGGCCAATATGAGAAAACAAGGCCAAGATAAAGAAACTCGTAAATACTTACCAACTTATAGTGGGGCAGATTGATGAGAAAAGTGTGCAATGTTTGACAAAGGCACCCTAACTTTGCACATAGCTAGACAATATCATACTGAAAAAATCTGCCTATGGACCAGTCAGATTTTTCAAAATGGCCACCAATTTCAAAATGGCCGCCAAATACGTAATAAATAATAAGTTGAACCTCTATATGTATCAGGTTTTAACAAAATATATATGGCAATCACAACAAATTCCGCAAAATGATAGACAAAGGGTTATGAAATACAATCTGGGTATATTTTAAGTTCAAAATGGCTACCGTTTTCAAAATGGCCGCCAAAACATGTTGAAAATAGTAAAAAATGAAATGTGTTTAATAGTTGTTTGTAAGAGTGTAATTAATATGTTGAATTTGTTCACTCAATTTTCTTGGCATAGTATTTATTTGTCATTATTGCAATACATTTAGAGGCACCCTATGGTTAAGGTGTTAAGGGATTTACACGTTTAAATCAAATTTCACTTCGGATTGACTACACGTTTTTTTCCAGCCTTTAGAATTTCTGAAGGGTACTAATTTTCTTATCAGAAACTGTCAGTTCATTATAAAATATATTTATAAAACCCTAATATACATTATTTGACTTGGGAAACCGTATTTACAAGACAAAACAAGTAAACAAAACCAAAACGTGAACACATTTTAAGCTAACGGGTTAATTGTGTCTAAACTATATAGTTGCCGAGCAGAAACAATGAAATTGGCCTGAAACCCAATGTGAAGATCAAAATGACATTTTACATAGATGCCACTGCATATTCCTTTCTGAAATAAACACATGTATCAGGGAATGCTCATCACGTGATTACCATACTTATAGTAAACCGGGCTTACAGTTATTTCATTGAAGTGTGATCAAGGCATGCCTACCATTGAGAATTGCACATGACGATCATAAACCAAAAGTTCGCAATTGCAGTACTGTTCAGTTACACTTAAATCTTAAAATTAATCATCTCTGTGTGTGAGATAAACTTCATTAGTGTTGTCTCATCAATACCCGATGAACTAGCTCGCAAACAGAAATATAAGATTGTGAAAGAAGATAGAGGTGCAATAGGTGCTGTAAACATAGCTTCCGCATTGGATGATCTCTGAACCAGAATGATATGGCCTGGGTTATCTGTTAATTTCAGTTATTACAATAATTCATCAGGCGTTGCCTATGGAAGGACTCTGATATTTGCCATCATGAACGAGTTAAAGATGGATGTTCATTAGACAGTTTGAGTGACACAGTAGAGGAGTTAGAAAATATATTCAAGGACAAGATTGAGGATTTACTGATGCTTGACTTACGTTACATAGAGGACTCTCGTGACAGAAATTGCTCAACAAATAGGTTAAGTATGTCATGACACGTTTGTAACTGAGCTTATAGACGACATAACATAGTCTCTCTTTAAACAGATAAACCAGAACATGCTTCTTTTCTCAGTGATCATCAACTTACAACAGATTCTATAACAACTTACTTTCTCTTCTATCATATATATGTATCATATTAGTTTCCGATTAACGGTTGATTAGGGTATCTCAACAGCCTTTTCTAACTATGTAAAACGTTTTTGGATTTTAATCAGACTATACGAGTTACTTTAAAATGCCCTTTTATGCGTGCAAAACATTAGTAAGTATGATTAGCAAGTTGTTTTACACATTGTTGAATGTCACTTGTAATAGGTTTAGTAGGGTGACAGCCAGCATGCAAAACAAAAACAGAGTTCTGGATACTTGGCATAGCAATTGGTTGCGACAGAAGGGAAACTAAACACGTTCAATAAAACAGAGATGAAGATGTGCCTTGTATCAGACATTAAGAGTAGAATGCAGACTGGCCTCCATCATTTCGCTAAGAAGTTGATACAATGCGTGTGTTGCATGTGGCGAATTATGCCAAACAAGACTTCACTAAAAATTTGCTATATACAGTAGACACAGACGTTGGAGTGCATGTTATAGCAATGGTACAGTAAATACAGTTAGATGAGCTATGGGTTAGTTTTAGGAGATAACGTTACGGATCACTTTAGGTGCTTCGTTGCATCTTGTATTGCCTATTCATTAGTTCATATAAACCTAGACAAATAGCTAATTTTCACACTTACTAGATGTAACGAAATATCTTCATGTACTGAAGTAGGTAAAACCTGTGCTTAGAAAATCTGGAAATACTATGTTAAAGTTGCACAAGCTTTCCAATTCCAAAAGTTGTGCTTGTTTTAAAATGTATTACAAGAAGAAGTGCATTTTCATGTCGCAATGAATTGTTGACATTCAATGGTTCCAGCATACAACAAGTCCATGTCACCTATTGCAATAGCTCTTATCAAGCACACCTGCCGAGTTGTTTAACAGGTTGTTTTGGACTTTATTAGAGACATGGCCTTAAGGTCCACCTCTGACATGCCTACGTCCGGTAACTTCGTCCGATGACTGGGGTTGGAAGAGGATATGTTGGAGACATTCTCGCTAACACTGCCACAGGCCTCAGCGTTTGCAAGGAACTTATTAAATGTAGATGTCAAAGAGACAAGTGTTTTGCAAACGATGTGTCAAAGCAGGAATGATGTATACAGTATTTTGAAAATGGGACGTTGGGTACTGTGACTGTGATTAAGAAAAAGTGTACCATTCAGATCACAGATAGTAAGATTAGATTAAATGTAATGTTCAAATTATATGACCAGTTATTACATGTGTGTTTGTGTATGTAACAAACTACTTTTTGATTTTGTTTTCTGATAATGTCTTAATATTGCTTATTAAAAAAGAGTATGATAATGGACTTTTGGAAACGACCGAAAACGACACATAGAAAATATTGCAGTCTCGGTTTGATTGAGACTGTTCATGAGCGGTAGTGAAATATGCTAGCTAGCGCAAACGCCCTCTAGCCCCGGGTGGAGCAGAACTCAATATTAATAAAATCAATAGTACAAAATTGTAACCATCCCGAAGATGGCATGCATATGGCGGTGGACATGGAGTATCTTTCTTCCCAATGTCCTACGGCGTATGGTCCCAGTATCTAATAAAATCAAATGCCCCGAAGAGCGAAATAAACATAATGGAATTTAGTTGGTAGCAGCGGTTATGAAGCCTGCATATCACAAGTAACAGTCAAAAGACTAAATTAAAAAGCAGACAACATATCCTATAAGTGGTTAAACAATACCCAGAGCCTTTAATCGGCCGGAGTAGTGGAACCACTGAATCGAAAATTAAGTAAGAAAACAAAAAGGAATGAAAAAGTACCACCGATAATTAAATATAAGTATCGGGCTCAGCGATCTCCAAAGATCGAATGAATAACAGTACTGATTGCAAGCGCGGCGAGACGTTTTACTGCCGCCACACTGCACAAGCAACGCCACTGTGCTATAAAAAAGAGTATGACAATAGACCTTTGTAAACGGCCGAACACGACACATACGAAATATTGCAGTCACGGTTAATCAACAACTGTAATTTAAGGTCTTAATTTAATTCCGATAAATCAGAGATGATAAATATTGTTTAAGTATCCTTTGCAATATTTTTTTCCAAGCGTTTAGAAGACTCGGCAAGCTTGATTTCTTTTACAACCTTCGGCGTCCAGTTTTTGCTACTTCAAAAGCATGCTTTAAAATCAGTATTGATAATTATGTAAATAGTTCAAAGCAAATTAGTTTTACATATTGCTCATTGGGGAATATATTGCACCAATAATATATTAAAACCTGTAATAGAATAGTCACAAACAGTTAATCAATTCTGAATTGTATTTAAGTATCAATTTGCAGGCAGTTTTAAAGTGAAAATATTATAGGATTAATAAATCAAGGTGATAATTTGGATGCTTGATAAATAATTCCAGATTGTTGTGAGTTCCTTTAATAGTGTTTTACCAAGTCATTGGATGTATACTTAGAGTTATTATCAACTAAACGCCGCTAATAAAGATGAGACTGAAACTTAAACACACTTCAGAAATGCTTAAGGCTAAAGACAACTAAGACAAACCAGACTCAGAGTTGGCATAGTATGTATACGATCAATGTGTAAAACTCCTCACCCCTGAAGTATAGGGGTGTATCCAACAACAATTGATTGAAGTATAGAATATACATAACTATATCAAGACAACACCTTTGTAAAACCCATCAACATTTTGATTGCTTACAAAAAAACAAAAATTAACCAAAAAAGAAAAGAAAAGAAAACAACATAATTTGGCGGCCATTTTGAAAATGACAACCATTTTGAAGTAAAAGATGACCCAAATTATATTGTATATTTTATTGTCTATTAATGCCCTAAATTTAGTCTAGTTATAATAACATGTTTTGATGAAACCCATTAATTATGGGCTGCATTAATTCCTTTTGGAATATTTGGCGGCCATTTTGAAAATGACGACTATTTTTCAAAATCTGACGTGGGTCCATAGCCAACATTTTTTAATAGAGCATTGTCTAGCTATATGTCAAGTTTGGTGCTTTTGTCACAAAATGCCCAATTTTACCAATATATGTCACCAATCTGCCTCACTGGTTCTACCCAGGAAGACATCGAGAGTGATTCAAATAAGTTCATAGAGCTTACGTTACAATCGATGTAAAACATGTTTTTTTAAACTAAATGATCTCAGATAATCCATATAGGATTAATAGCAAGCATGGCAAGTTACATTTAAAAGCAAGGATAAGGGGAACATGCAACTAATACATTGTATAGCATAGTATTAACCTGCAGAAGATGGTTTCATCTGTCTGGATGACCACGGCCCAACATACTCGCCGTTCAGGCAAGGCTGTTTCTCCTGGTTGCAGTTGTCACAAAAGCAAGATAGGTTCCTTACTTGTAGTTCAAAAAGGGGTACCAGTAGTTCAAAGGGGTACCAATATTTAAAAAGGGATACCAGTATTTCAAAAGGGGTACCAATATTTCTTGCTGAGTGATGTGTTCGTGTTCCATTTAGGGTTTTCACACCTGTTTTCTCCTTGTTGATTTCATTACTCCCAACATATATTTATGTTTCGTTTGGAAATGTGTTTTTCTTGACTTCTTCCTATAAGCTTTTCTCCATGTTCCAGAGCTTTCCTGCATGTTCTTGAAAGCTGCTTCTGCGTTAATTATTAACTGCATTAAACAAGCATGTTTTACCACAGCACCCAAGCCATCAGAAGGTGACTTCCCAAGGAATGTTTCGAAAAAGTTCCTGGTGACCTTTAAAGAGTCAGTCGAAAGATGACAGAAGCTTTTAGTGCCCTTGTATTGGGCAGCGGCACCATCGGCAAAAACTTGATAATTTCTATAATTTTGATGTTTTCTTCTTTGATAATTTCTAGAGCTATTTTCTCACATTAATTATCTGGCTTACTTCATTTTCATGTTTACTTTCAATAGCTTCATATGGCTGTGTATAGTAAATATAGATATAAACATCAAACAGGAAAAACAGCATTCAAGGACGATAGTCAACCACAAACACACACAGAATCAAAGAACAACGTTAAAGATGAATAAGAGGCCAAATAAGACACCACAAACACAAAATGGTTGACAATAGGGTTACCGCCTTGGAACGGTCAGTGGCAAAAAAAGGCGACTGGGGGCTTAAACCAGGTTCTAAGTGTACCAAACCTCACACATACCCTACTGTCATCCCAATAAAACGGGACAGTGTAAATAAAAAAATCCCCTCCATGAACTATTCTCTAACCAGCAAGGCAACATTAATAGACAATATAAGGGACTGTTTCCCCCCGCCCTTGTTTGTTCGCAGTATTCAGCGCAAATTTAGAGAGTATTCTGTTCCCACGGCCCGGGTTAAAATAGTATTCAGTACTCGTGTTATCCATGTTAAATAGTATTCAGTACTCGGGTCTAAAATGAAGAAGTATTTAGTACTCAGCTCGTAATTAGGGAGTACTCAGTACTCGGGTGGGGGCAGGGAGGGGGAACACCCACATATAAGTAAAACACAAAGATGCTCGTGAATATATAAATACAAAAAACAATAGCCTAGAAAGCCACAATGAAGGTACTCAATGACTTGGCAGAAACCAGGGTCAGAGGTGTGAAATAAAGAGAAGAGGTCATTTAACGGTGTTGAGTACAATACTGAACTTAATTAATGCCCTTTCTCTAGAGTATGTACCACTCTGTATTGAGTAGCACTCTCCATTGAGTATATAGCCTTGTAGAGAGGGATACATACTCAATATATAGTGGTACATACTCAATACAGAGTGGTACATACTCAATAGGGAGGGCTACATACTCATTAGATAGTCTGATAGGTACGAGTATGTATATTATTTAGGGTTCAATTTTTTAAATATTTTCCAGGGGGACACATCCCACACCCTCCCCCTTTTCTATACCCAAAAACACTCCAGGTACGCCCCTGGAATTGCAGAATTATTTGAATCAGGTTGTTATTAATTGTTATATTGAACATTTACCTCTTGTTTTTTCTTACCTGTAAATGATATTTAAAACATAGGAATAAAGAGAGATATTAAGTAGTTAATTAATACAAATGCCTTCGGCTAATATGACAGTCCTTTGACCAATAACTGGGCCAATATGAAAACATTTAATAAATAACATCATCGTATTGAATCTGTAACACTCTGTATTGAGTCATTGTCACCGTGTATTGAGTCTGTACCACATTATATTGACTCTGTAACACTATGTGTTATCTGTACCTCTCTGCATTGAGTTTTTACCACTCTATATTGAATCTGTAACACTATGTATTGTCTGTACCACTCTATATTGAGTATGTACCGCTCTATATTGAGTCTGTACCGCTCTATATTGAAACTGTAACACTATGTATTGTCTGTACCACTCTATATTGAGTATGTACCACTCTATATTGAAACTGTAACACTATGTATTGTCTGTACCACTCTATATTGAGTATGTACCACTGTATATTGAAACTGTAACACTATGTATTGTCTGTACCACTCTATATTGAGTATGTACCACTCTATATTGAAACTGTAACACTATGTATTGTCTGTACCGCTCTATATTGAGTATGTACCGCTCTATATTGAGTCTGTACCGCTTTATACTGTGTCTGTACCACTCTATATTTAGTTTGTACCTATCTATATTGAGTCTGTACCACTCTATATTCAGTCTGTACCACTCTATACTGCGTCTGTATCACTCTATATTCAGTATGTACCTCTATGTATTGAGTATGCACCACTCTATATTGAGTATGTACCACTCTATATTGAGTATGTTCCTCCCTGTATTGAGTCTGTACCACTCTATATTGCGTATGTATCACTCTATATTGAGCCTGTACACTCTATATTGAGTCTTTACCACTCTAAATTGAGTCTGCACCACTCCGTACTGAAAATGTATCACTCTATTGCCTTTTGGACGTCTGTAGCACACTTTATGTAGTCTGTACCACTATGTACTGAGTCTATAACACTCTGTATTTCAGGTGATCCTGTCTGCGACCCTCCATCCCAAGTTCCAGGCGGTACCTACTCTTTAGTACAGGGAAACTACTCCGATGGCGAGAATGTGACATATGTGTGCGACACCGGATATACACACACAGACGGGGATCTTATTCTCACATGTAGCAATACTAGCTGGCTCGGAACAGGGCCCACGTGTACATGTAAGTAAATCACGATCTAACATGGTTTATTAAAATACTCAATGTTGATTGGTTATTGTGTAGGTCTTTAAAAAGCTATAAAATACCCGTTAAGACATCATTTTGAACGCCGGAAAATCTCTCGACAAATTGTGTATCCTGATACATACAACTCTATGTCAGATAAGAAATAAAATATTTCCAGAGAGTTTATATTGTGCGAGATCAAAACTTGGTGTTTGGGACTTGAAATACATCGAAACCGCGGTCCAGCCCACCAGGTATTCAACTGGGGAAAAATAAACCCGCTGGAAATATTTTATTTCTTAATTACAGTCGCCTTTTCTATTTCATTTCACTTGATAATTTATCATAATTTGCTCAGTAACTATTCAAATGCTGATATTTGTTAAAAACTAAAAATGAGAACAAAACGATAAGAGTGTTTTTGTGTGTAATTCTAAGATTTTAAGTCCTCCGTGCGGTAGCGTAGGTACACACCATACGATTATAATGATTTTCAAGGTTTACGTGTTTCTCAAAGCTCAATTCCATATCGCCTTGGCCAAGATCAGATAGAAAAACGTGTTTCACATAGGGTAAAAAAATAAAAGTCATTATTTCATCAAATCATTTATTTATTCCATTGCACAATGTCTGTGATAATTAAAACCAGTAAGTTTTTTCATTATTGAGTTAGATTTTATTTTTATTAAAGCTTTTGTTGAAAATATTTGTTCAAAATTCATTTTGACCTCACGTTTTTAAGTCCACGAATTCACACCTCAATCTAATTGTTTAAACGTGTTTTTTTTCCTTATAAACCATGTACACAACAAGAGGCCCAAGAGGGCCCGTGGACGCTCTACTGGCTAAAGCTAAAGGTTGTGTATAATGGGCCATAACACTGTCAAAAATCATTCAACCGGAACATGGCGATGACATGCGCAACAAGGATTGGTACTGATCATCCCTGCCATGTTTCGCTGAAATCTGGCCAAAGGTTCAGGAGAACTAGTCTGTACAATGTTGGTGTATTAAAACATTAAAGCGTTATAATTCTGCCAAAACCCATTCAACTGGAACACGATGATATGCGCAACCAAGCTCGGTACTTATCATCCCCACCAAGATTCGTTTAAATCCGGAAAGGGGATCAGAAGAACTAGACGGGACAATGTTTGGGTATTAAAACCTTTAAAGGGCCTCAACTCCGCCAAAATTCATTCTACCGGATCAATGCTATGGTATACACAACTAGGCTTGATGTTGATCCTCTTTTGCCAAGTTTCATTGAAATCTGGCCAGGGGTCAGGAGAACTAGTCCAGACAAAGATTGTGTATTAAACCTTTAAAGGGCCATAACGCTGCTATACAATCTTTCAACTGCAACACTCTGATGATAAGCACACCTAAGCGTGTTACTGATCATCCCCCGAAAAGTTTCGTTGAAATTCGGCCAGGGGTTCAGGAGAAAAAGTCCAGACGAAATGTGTGCATTTCAACGTTTAAAGAACCATAACTCCACCAAAATCATTCAACTGGAACACGGAGATGATATGCACAACTAAACCTGGTACTGATCATACCTAAAGATTTTCGTTGAAATCCGGCCAGGGGTTCAGGAAAACTAGACCAGACAAAGTTTGTTTATTAAAACCTGACAAAGTTTGTGTATTAAAACCTTTAAAGGGTCATAACTCCGCCAACTCATTTAACCGGAACACAGTGACGATATGTACAACTAGGCTTGGTGCTGATAATCCCTGCAAAGTGTCGCTGAAATCCGGCCAAATGAAGGCCCCTATCTTCTTAACGAGGCAAATACAGCATTTTAACTAAATCAAGGCCATGCCTCTCGTATTACTAATCCAATTTGGCTGGTTGTCAAAACTTGTCCTAGCTTTCATTGATATTAGCAACCTGGTAAAGTTTGGCAAAGATCGGATGAAAAATGAAAGCCCTATCCTATTAACGAGCCATAATACAGCATTTTTATTTAATTGAGTGCAGTAACTCCGGAGTAACGTAAGTTTGGTAAAGATCAAACAATAAATGAAGGTGTTAGAGTGTTCACAAGGCATAAAATGGCATTTTTCAGGGAAAAAACAAGGGCCATAACTCCGGTGTTACTGATCCGATTTAGCTGGTTTTCGAACTTTACAAGCTTTTATTAGTATTAACAATTTGTGCAAGTTTGGTAAAGATCAAATAATAAATGAAGGTGCTAGTGTTCACAAGGCAGAAAATGGCATTTTTCAGAAAAACAAGGGCCATAACTCTGGTGTTACCGGTGTAACTTGTCCGAACTTGCTGGTTTTCGAACTCGTCTAAGCTTTCATTGACAGTATCAATCTAATAACGTTTGAAAAAGATCAGATGAAAAGTGAAGGCCCTATCGTAATAACGAGGCCAAATTGTAGCATATTTCAGAAAATTACGGGCCATAACTCCGGTATAAATGGTCCGATCGGGCTTGTTTTCAAACTCGTCTGAGCCGTCATTGATATCAACAATCTGGTAAAGTTTGAAACAGATCGACTGAAAACGAAGGCCCTATCGGGTTAACGAGGCAAAATATAGCAATTTTAACTATATCAAGGGCCATAACTCCGGTGTTACTGGTCCGAACTGGCTGGTTTGAGAACTCCTCCGAGCTTTCATTGATATCAATAATCTTGTAAAGTTTAAAAAAGAACGAATGAAAAATGGAAGTCCTATCGTGTTAAAAAGGCAAAAAATTAACGGACAAACGACAGACGGACGGACGGACGACGGACAACTCGCCATCCCATAAGCGGCCAGTAGAGCTAAAACAGCGTTTCTACTGTTAAAATCGTAGTCAACATTTTTTTGAAGCATTTGTTTGAAAAAAGTCAAATACGTTTTATACATTCAATTAAGGATTGTTTTTCATTTTTTTGCGATGTTATCGGAGTATAACACGTCAATGATGGGTCACAGTTTGTATAAAACCGCGTAGCGCTGCGAAGGGGTTTTATACAATATTTGTGACCCATCAATGACGTGTTATATTTTGATAACTTCGCAAAAAATGAAAGCAATCCTTATAATTACAAACTTATATCAATGATAATTTTTGCTGACCATCCATTTTATTCCAGACAAATGGAAATAAACACCTCAAGTTCTTACTCAAATATTATATCTACCTCTCGTACATTATTTAAACAAAAGTGTTACTATAATATTTTTCTAGGACTGAAGCTAAGTTATATCGCCGCCTTGGCAAGGTCATCGACCATCCAGCATGTCCCGGCCGCTTTATCAACGATAAAACAAACACATTTAGTAGTTTACAAATGCATATACGTCATTGTATTTACTTTTTATTCGAATAATTATATTAGTCATCTAAATGTGTATATACGACAAGACCAAAACATCCTGGATGAATGATGTAAAATAAATTGATGTGCCCATCTACACACATATTCAATAACACTTGATGCGTATTAACAATTGGTTTCGAGAAAGCATTTAAATACCGTGATTTCCAATTGTAACACTGTACCGCTAACTTGGAAAGAATTATGTTAGGCTATGACCCAACAATTGACATCCACACTTTCCTTTAATACAATATTGAATATTGTCGACAATATTGACGACTTGTTGTCGACTTGTGTTCGATACAGAAATGACTAAATAATAAGCTGGAATCAACTTTCATTTAAAAGCAATAGCACATACAGTGTCGTACTTCTGTTAGGCTATGACAGAAGAATCGAAATAAACACTTCCGTTTCAAAACTGTTATTATACGCTTAAATACCTGTCGGATATTATTTAAACATAATGTTACACATACTTAAATTTTCCATGTCTAAATAAGTTCACAGCCTTGGCAAACGTCATTTCCCATCCCGCACGACTCCAAATTCCAATCAATAATCAGAGTTGTCGTTCTTTTGCAAATTCCTATCTGTCAACATCGTAGCACAATACGGCCGTTGCGAACATAAGCAGGGTATACCGACATGTAACAAGCATTCAACACTAATATTTGATGCGTATTATCAACAAGTAGTTTGGAGATAACAATTAAATACCGATTTTTAGAACACAAAAACAGATCGATACTGACCAAAAGGCGGTCACTGCAAAGAGGAGTACACGTTAGAATTACACGTTCATAATAACCTCTGATTTCCACCCCCTGAAATAATTAGTATTTGTTCCCTAGTAGAACAAATCCCAACATTTTCAAATTTGAAATCTATTCCGCCCGAAGATATAGGCCTAGATCTTTACGTTTCCTAAAACAATGTGTTTCTAGTTTCGAGACTGCTTTAGACACTGCAGACCCCGGCCGAAAACCTTTTTCCAGATACATTCCCTTTATCCCCAAAAGTGTCTGCACAAACTCGTCAGAGTGCACCATTTTACCAGCGGAAAAAGGTTTAAAATATCGGTAGTTTTTATTGATTCAGCTTTTAAAATAACATGACATACACATAATCATCAATAGCGTTACGATTGTAATAAGTGTTTACCTATACTGAGTTTCTTAACTTGTATATCTGTTTATTTACTTTCGTTCTGTGACGTTAACGGTTTAAAAAAGTGACGTTTAGTTACGTCAACAATAACAGAGATAAGAAACTCAGGCGCGTAG